>CABFOQ010004817.1:5643-20643 GCA_900660455.1 Gephyroberyx darwinii | reverse complement strand
GCTATTAGAAGAGCATTAATCTGCAAGTCATTAAAAGAAGGTGAGAAAGTGACACATCTGGAATGCTACAATGGGTGGATGAGTGGATGGACGGATGGACAAATGGATGAAGGTAGAGGGATGTATGGATAGATGGATGCATTAGACAGCCGTTAATCTGCAAATCATTAAACAGGAGAAGGTGACACCTGCTACAACGCTTTGCTACAATGGATGAGTTGATGGATAGATAACAGAGATTAATAGAAAGATGAAACAGGAGCGTAAAGAGAGTAGCATCTGATAGAGGGAGGGTGCAAAGGTTTCTGGGATTGAGTGCAGCTCTAATTGTACACAGTCTTAGGCTGTTTTATGGAGTAATAAAATTCCATACATCTGTTCAAGAAATTAACCAAGAAAGGTTGACGGAGTGAGATGCACATCTGTGCTACTGCGATGGATGGATGGATGGGTGGATACATGAATGGATGGACTGCAGAGACACTCCACAAAACTGGAGAAAAGCTGGAAAGCTACTGAATGTCTAAGGGACGATATAGTGTTCAGAAGAGCTTGAAAGTTTCTGACCTGAGGGAAGGGCGATATGGTCATAAGAGGTGAGGAGAAGATGCTGGTGACAGTGTCATCAGTGTCTTATCATTGGAGCTTGGAGGTGGGGAACTTCTGTGCTTGTTGTCTGGAACACACACAAACTAAGGTACATCCCCCAAGTTATTCCCATGGAAACGTTTTCTAACCGTAAATCTAGCTATTGGCACTTCTCATTTCCACGTTATCATAACGTCTTAGACCAAATAGAATAATCCATACACTATTATAATATTATAGAAAAAAGTATCATAAGACATGATACTGGAATCTATAGAAATGTCCAGTAGCTTTCATTTCAGCTGTTTGCATCGTATTCAAAGGTAATCGTTTGATGATAAATGCTTAATCTTTTACTGCAGCAGTAGGAATGATCACACCAAAATAAAATTGTATTGTTATTGTAATTTAATTTGCAGATCAATGTATTCATTTGAATCACTCATGTGCATGTGTATACACATGCTCATCAAATGTTTGCATGTTTAGAAGACTCAACACAAGCAGACATGTACTTTTCAATTATTTACACTGAAAACAAGTGGCTAATATTGCAACAGTTGAGCATGAAACATTTTCCATTTTTACAAGCAGTCCCTCATCTCAAATTTAACTTTATTAGTCACAACTGGCAATATGCTTTGATCGACTATTGACCTTCTGAACCCCACACATTAAAATGTTGCTAGTAAGATTCTGTAAAAACAGGAAATTTTGCACTCTTCAACGCAACAGGGGAACCCTGAATGCTTCCACTGCCATTTTCAGTGACGTCGCACCAATTCTCGACAAGAGCTAAATGTCTTGGTAACTTGGTAAGAGACTTAAAAACACCTGTAGAAGTTGTAAATATGTAAATATTTTAGTATATATAAATGTGGAGGACCCAGTATTTATTTCAACATTTATAAGACATGTCGGCACTGGGAAAAAATAGAAATAGTAAAATAGATTTTCAAAGAAATTCAGTTCAGTTCAGTTTTTCTTCATGATTCATGGCATTATAGCTGTTTTTTACTGCACAAAAGACATTTTTGAGTGTCATATGTCTTGTAGCCACAGACACAGTACACATTGCTTCATAGGGAAAATTTAATGATTGACTGATTGACGTCATTCTCATTTTGACCTTGTTGTCAACATTTTTAACATTAACAGTGACAAATCTTGGTGTATCTTTCTATGACCAATATTTTGAGGCCCACAATGGTAGACATGAAAGAGATGTTGTACCTGTGTTGGAGGAACAGTAGTGTTTCTCTCATTCAGTTATGCTCATATCCACTGCCACACCGCACAGACACAAGTGTTACCTTTTTGTTGTTTATGTCAAGTGTCTGTGTTATAGATTATGGCTGGGTTGATGGATAATACTTGGTTGTAAGTAGCTCTACCGACTGCAGCTCAGTCGGTAGAGCATGAGACTCTCAGTCTCAGGGTCATGATTTTGATCCCCACATAGTTTCAAATACCTTTGTACGTCACTTTGGATATCTGTTAAATGACTGTAATGTAATGTAAGTAGATGTTATCCTAGATCTTTTTAAATATTATCAGCATCTACTATCAAGTTTAAAAAAAGAAAAAAAAAAAAAGAAAACAAACTATATCTTAACCAGTACACATAAATAGAATAAAAACACTTAAAATACATTTTAGACTGTACATATCTTTGATTAAGTTGAACATGGTCGAGTTATTTACTATAGAGACAGCAGGTAGATTCATGTTAGCATATTTGCATTACAACAGTGAAGATCTTAGATCATATTTGTTATAATGTTGAATTTTCAGCCTTGTTGGCAATATCGACTTAGTAATGCTAACCTACAATAGCTAGCATAATTATCTAGAACCCAGTTTCCACCCTACCTCCAGTTTCTCTATGTAGTCTCTGCTAACAAACCATTCAATCATAGACTGCTAACCCACATGGATAATATCATCTGATTATGATGGATTCTCTATAAATGTCAATGACTATTTGTTATAAATGCATACATATCTATCAGTACATATCAATACATATCAATTAAGTACTCAAACAGAGCAAACGACTTAAGTTAACATTTGCTAGCATCAATTGCTTACTGCCTATTCACTGGTAACAACAGGGGCTCATACAAACAATAACAGTTGAAATGCTTAAGCCATTTGTTTTAAGCATGTGATAATACTATCCAACCCAACCAAAAACTCAAAGTGCCAAAGTATCTAGTCAGAAATAGTACCTAAAACAAAGACACCTGAAGTGCTTATCTTCTGTTTATTTGGACCCTCAAACCCTCCCCTTGTCTCAGTCAGTCCACTGGATGAGCCATGCCTTCATTAACTTTGAAATGTTAAACTGGGGGCACTGTACAGCCCAGCACAAGAATAAAGGGTTCCTCATTTAACGATTACATTTGAATACTGAGCAACAAAAAAAAGAAACTCCATACATTCAACCATTAATATTGAGTGTTAAAACTTAACATTCCATCAGTGTTATTTTGAAGAGTAATGGGATGACCTTATGTGCTCCTGCCCAAAACTGCTCTGAAATACCCTGTTCATTAATGCAATGTTGTGTAACTGCATGGAGACACTGACCCAATTTGTGTGTGTGTGTGTGTGTGTGTGTTTGTGTGTGTGTCTGTTTCTCTCTTTTCGTGTATCTGTGTGTCTTTTTCTAGGTTTTGACCTGGTCCGATGTGGGGAACCAGGTGTGCCTAGTTATGGCTATAAGATCCAGGACGATGGTCACTATGCCAACACATTTGTCCTGTACTCCTGTAACCCTGGATACAGTCTCCATGGCAGCAGTACACTCACCTGTCTCAGTGGAGACAGACGTGTCTGGGACAAACCACTTCCTTCCTGTATCGGTTAGTGTGCTAACTTGTGTGTTCTGAATTCACGAGTTACAGGTGGATTTATTGAAAATCTCCCACAGAGTTCAATGAAAAAAGTAAAAACCAGAAGTTAAAGCTATTCATATCAGTCTTTAAGCTCCATAGTAAGAGCATGATGATTCCAGTGAGCGAGCGGGTTGAAAAGAGGGCTGCGTCAACACACTATGACCCTATGACCTCCACAGCTAGGGTTGCCTACCCTTCCTGATAAAACAGTGTTGGACGCTTTACTAAAAAAAATTGATATATTACTCATATATCATTACTCATTTTAAAACTGTATATTCCAACTTAAGTTATTATTCTCTGGGGAAAGGAATTCATAACACTACTCAGTATATTACCTTTCCATTACAATTGCGGATCCTCTCTTGCCTTCAAAAATCTCAATAACTCCAATTGCCTTGCCTGTGCGCTTCTGTGTGAGTGATCAGGGTAACCAAACAGTGTTGATGTCAAGTGGGTCCTTTTAGTGAAAGTAGTGGGTATAATTTCTCTTGGAGAAAGTAAAACTCTGCCATTTCATTTAAGCTAGCTTAGTGTACGCCCACGTCAACTGAAAGGATGACTAATTATGACTCATAGGAATCGGGGGGATTGGAGGAGGTTTACAGTTTTTGTAGTTTATAACTTCAGTCTGATATTTAGAGGAGGTGATGACAAAACTAACAACTTATTTTTCTGATTTCTTGGGAAAGTAATATTAGTCCAACCACCCAATACTGCTGGTAAAACAACAAAATGGTGTGATTATTATTGACTTAATGACCAAGGCAGCTTCTTTTTCCATGTGAAAGTGAAGATAATACCTGAACTCATCTAAACCAGACCATGTGAAAGTGATTTTTAAGCCTTAATGCGTCGAAATCAGACCAGTTTTGATTGAAACAACACAGCATTGAGAGCACAGCAAATATTTTCCAAAAGTAGAATAAGAGAGAAGGGTATGGGAACTGTCAGAGAGTATCACCTGTTCATAGTCTTAAACTATGCAACTGGTATCTCTAGTCCCACAATACCAGGTTTTATTTTTCAGAGGTTGAAAATGACAGATATAAAAGGTTTCTCATTTGGCACATCCAGAATGTATTTGAATATTTCCCAGGTAGTGAGGCAGATAAGCTGCCGGGGAGCAGATTTAGCTTTAGTTGGCACTTGGCAGCTGTTAATTAGGGTGGAGAGGAGTGCGCCAAACATTCGGTTCCTCTGACCTGCCAAAACATTGAACTCACTGCGGTGACACGGTGAAGCTTTTTTTTGCTTGTGGACGTGTGAAAGTCGTTTGGTGTGTACAAGGCATGCCCATACCTCAGCATCGGTTTTTGATAGCGCATGTACAGCTGGCCAGTCTGAGTTGATATCATTCCACAACCACTATTGAAGCATGAATTGAACATTTGTTTTTTCCACAGCTAGCTTTACAGTCCCCAAGGCAACTTTGCCATTTTAAAAGTACAATATCTCCTTGCAAAATGACCACGTCCACACACACACATTCTGTGGGTTTAAAAATTTGTCAAATCATAGCAGTTTTGCTGTAACTATCTTTACCCTGTTGAAGTACGATGGATAAAAGTAGGTACTTGGCAGATGTTAATTGGTATTCCCAGTTGGAGAGCCAAACATTGTGTCTCTCTAACCTGCCAACACACCTGAGCTCTCTGAGGTGGGACATGGCCTGATACGGTTGCTAATAGCAACTAAAATGTGTGTGTGTGTTAGTATATGTGGCTGGGTGGATGTGTTGGTGTGTGTAAATCTCAGTTTATATGTGTGAGTGAGTCTGTGTGTGTGTATATGAGTGACAGTGTCCCTGTGTACCTCCACAGTCAGTCATTAATTTGAAGCTGCTCTATCTTTGCCTCATTTCAGGTAAGCCAGCAACCAGGAGAATAGTCGCTGGCACTGCCTTGGGCTAACTAGCTCTCTAGCTACCTTTGTATCTCCTTTTGTCTGTCTATCGGTTTGTGTGTGTGTCGTTCTGGCTCTCTGCCTGTCTGTTTCCCTGTCTGTCTGTCTCAGTCCCATATCTACATGTACTAGTATTGAAACAAGGAGCTGGCACTGCCGTAAGCTATTTCTATGCCCTCTCTCTTTCTAGCTCTTTCTTTCTCTCTCTCTCTCTCTCTGTATCTCTCTCTCTCTCTCTCTCTCTCTCTCTCCCCCACACAGAGTCAAACAGAGTGACGGTATGTCTCTGTGGGTCTCTTTTCTCATTGTCACTCTTTTCTCTTTATACAGTAAACCTTCCTGTCTTGCTCTCTATATATGTCTGCCTCTCTTTCTTTTTCTATCTTGGGAAATAGTAGTTGTCACTGGCCTGGGCTCGCTAAATAACTTTTCTATCAGCAGGGACTAAAATAACACAAACTCTGATTAGAGTGTGTTTGTGTGTGTATGCCTGTCTGTCTGTTGGTCTGTCTGTCTGTGTATATACTATATGAGCATACATGTGTGTCCACCTGCTTAAGTGCACAACAGTGTGCATGTATGTTTCAGGCTTCTGTGTGTGTTTGTGTGGTTATCTGACTTTCTTGTGTGTGTGTGTGTGTGTGTGTTCGTGTGTCTTTGTGTGTTTGTGCCTACATGTGCCTACATGTGCATATGCATGGGTGTTTGTGTGAGTTCAGCCTGAGGTAATGTGACGACAGTAGGTTGTCATGGCATTGCACATTGCAGCCCTGTTTTAATGGTGCTCTTTTCACTCAAGCAAATGCACAATACAGACACAGATATACTGTGCTCTGTATCCATACTGGTTTATAAACTATTAGCAATCTGGTGGCTCAGCAGGTTAGAGTGTGTACCATGTACCTTTCCTATATCTCCTGTCTCTCTCCACTGTATGCTATCTAATAAACCAAAAACATGATAAAAATAATACAAAAAATGATGTTAAAATGACAGCTATGGTGCCCGCTGTGTGCTGTGTGTTATACAGTATTTTTTCCATTGAGCTCTATTGGGAGATTCATAAGACACAAAACCCATCAAAACTATTCACCCAACTTGAAGCTCTGTAGCAGGAGCATTGCAATTCAAGGCCGATTGAATGATTGAGACCTTTGTTGACTTGTTCGTATTTTCCTCAGAGTAATTTAGAGCCAAGTTGAATAGATACATTGAAATGTAAAAAAGATTAGAAAGACAACCTGTAAATATGATGACAATCTGATGAAACTGAGGGAGTTCCAATATGTAGATGTTATTGATACTGAATAATATGTTTATTTCTATTTAGCTAAAGGTGGAGGTCATATAACTGGGACAATAAGGCATATGATTACTCTTGGGCACCAGGCTTAATATGACAACACAACTACTCATACTAAAGTTGTAAACATAAACAGTAATAGTTATAAGTAATAGATGTCAAAATTCATGTATTCCAATGATATGTGCCTATGTCTTGTCCTTGTAGCGGAGTGTGGAGGTCATATAACTGGAGCAGTGTCTGGGCGTATTCTGTCTCCTGGATACCCTGCTCCATATGACAACAACCTCCACTGTACCTGGACCATAGAGGCTGATACTGGCAAGACTATCAGGTAACTATACTGCAATTATACTGTATTATACAGTAATTGCTATTATGACATACGATGATACCCTGCAGTTTATTACAATGATCTCTACTGTACCTGGACTCTAGAGGCTAATGCCGGCAGAGAGTAAGTAATATTATAAATTACTACAACAATGTCCATTGTAGTGGTGCGACAATGGCTGATAATGGAAGGTTTTGGTGTAATTATACAACAGTTATACATTCATTCATTCATTCATTCATTCATTATGAAGATATCCTACTCCCTATGACAAAAAACAGCACTGACTATAGAAGCTAATACTAGTAAGACAATTATGTAATAGTTACACGTTAATCAGGACTATCAGTTTATTATAGAGTAGCTATATTATTGTTGTTGTTAGTGTTGTTCTTGTTGTTGTATAGTACTAGCTGTAGTAGGAGGAGCAGTAGAAGTAGTTTTAATACCCTGCTCTATATGACAACAACCTCCACTGTACATGGACTATAGAGGCTGACACTGGCAAGACTGTCAGGTAATAACATATTCACTAATTATAGAGAATTGTTTGCTGTCAAACCCGCTGTTGTGGTGGAGAATACAACACATTAGTCATTATGTCACCATCGTGTTTCTCAGCACATTTTGGCTACACCTGCTGCCACTGAAGACATTGATAAATGTGTGTGTGTGTGTGCGTGTTTGATCTCTGTCTGTCAGCCCCCAATTCGTTGTGTGTGTTTGATGACAAGATTCTACAGTAAAATTAAAAGAAAAGAAAACTGTTGTTAATCTGTGCATTGGTTCTCTTCCCAGCCTCCACTTCATTGTCTTTGACACTGAGGTTGGTCACGACATCCTGAGAGTCTGGGACGGTCCATCTGGGCCATCGGAGGGGGGGATCCTGTTGAAAGAATGGTCTGGTCCAGCCTTACCTGAAGACACCCACTCCACGTTTAACATACTCACCCTGCAGTTTGATTCTGATTACTTTATCAGCAAACAAGGATTTTCTATACAGTTTTCAAGTAAGTAACCTTAACAGTAAATCAAAGGCAGGACCAAGGAATTCACATGGTGGGAGACACACAAGCAGACTGACTGACTGACTGACTGACTGACTATTTATAAAACTTAAAAAGTGTGCCAGTATTTTTTTTTTGCTAATAAGTTCTGCAATTTAATCACTGATTTGGGAGGTCTACCCCAATCTATCCCCCAGACCCATTTATGAAAGAACAATTACTGAATTAGCAATTAAATTACCTAATTACCAGACTCAATGCCCAATACACACATATAGCTTCTTAGTGAGTTATTATATAAACTTAATTTATATTGGCCATAAGAGAATTAAACTAAAAGTAATGCAGCATTTAACAGGATTTCTTAAAAACGTTCAGTCAGGTACCCAAATGAGAAATTTAGTATCTCACCCTGGGACCCAGGCCCGTTAATAAGTACTCTTGTCATGTATGAGCCCAACTGAAACTCATAGTTTAGGAAACCAGGAGGTAGGGGAATAAAACTTTATGAGTGCTGACTCATCCCAGGTTAGTTTTTTTTTAACAATAAATTCAGGTGATTTTTGACAGCCAGAAGTTCTACAAAGTGGATTCATAATATCGGCCTCAAGAATATGGATGAAGAGTTTAATTAGATGGGGTGTTAATAAAATTTTAAAGCTTCTTCTCAAACATACCCTAAGTCATGTTGAGGGTTTCTCAACGTGGTGCTGGAACCCTGTAGAGTTTGTTAAATGATTTTGGTGGGGCCATGAAATGATTTATAGAATGTGGAAAAAATCCATTCTTAATTATATGTGACTCCAGATATCCCCCAGTCATGAATACCCTGAAATATCATGAAAAAGGAATAATTATATTATAAATAATAATTATTATTTATTGGTTTCATGGTTAACCATTATGTGCTTAGCTCCTCTCCCATGTAGGAGAGTCATGAGTAGGCATCCCTTAACCTTTAGGGGTTGTGAGCTGGAAGAACTATGAATAAGAATACACAGAATCCAGTGAGCAACTGAGCAACTGTCCCTTCGCTGTACCTCTACAATGTCCTCAAATGAGTAGTTTGTATAAAGATTTTAGATTTCTCATCACATCCTCTCAAAACAGAGAGGGATATCCGCGGTGAAAAAGGTATCCTGCTTCTTTTCCTTGTTTCTCTTTTTTTTTAAAGGCCACCCTGCAATTCCCACAAAAACTGTGCCCTTTGTAGCATGAGCCACTGCACCCAAAAATGTCTCTGCACCGCGCTTTTAGAATGATTGCCCAAGTCACTACTATCCACTGTAGCAGCAAAACTCAATCAAAGAGGCGCACAAAGTAAGAAAAGTTGGAGAATAGAAGTCGAGACCATCTTACTTTTAGAACGGCTTTTCCACATCATCGCACATGTAAACATACACATACACACACACACACACACACACACACTACAATACTGGGGTTGTTCCTCACTGTATAGGCATTTTTATTGCCAACACAATTCTCACACACGCTCACACACCTACACTTGTTCATTTGTTCACAAAGACATGCGCGCACACACACATGCACACACATGTACACACACAGTAATGTGACAGCTGATTACTTGATTACTTCATTGATTACTTGAACCATTTATTTTTTAGCAGAACCAAACACAAATATTTACATCTAGCTCTCTCTCTCTCTCTCTCTCTCTTTCTTTCTCTCGCTCTCTTTCTCTCTCTCTCACACACACACACACACATATACACACATTTTGTTTTTTTCATCAGCCCCATATTTAGAACCATAAATATTTACACTGCTAACATGCTAATCAAACCACTGTTATTCCATTACTATGGTAATGACTCCTTATATTTATCCCCACACTGATTTACTAAAGTGCTGGTAATATTTACCACTGCCCTGATTTATTTAAAAGGTTTGTGGATTTATTGAGTGAGTAATTTAAGGATGGGAGATGATGCAACCACAACTCTTTCTGTTTCTGTTTCTCTCCTTTTCTCCTGTCTGTTCTTCTCTCCGTCTCCCTGCCCATCTGATCATCTGATTGAATAAATGCTATTTGCATTGGAGTAATATCAGAATAAACATGATGCTAAAATATTATGTTTGGCAATATACATGCAGTTGGAATATTTGGGGTTAGGGTAAGTGGCAGTTTGTATATTTAGTGCGGATTGTGATTCACTGTTCTGACTTCCAGTAAATTAACCTACTAGAATAAAGTTGGCTGCATTGGAATATTATGACAATAACTTAAGTAATACTGTATTTTGTCATATTATTTTGGCCTTTGCCCTTAGGCTGATCAAATTTGGTCTATCATTTCACCCAATGATATTCCACTCATCTTCATGATAAATTGGTTAGTCAATAATGTGAAGTCACACAGTGTCAGATAATGTCCAGTCCACTCATCAGCAGGTGATATAGCTGAAAGATAAACACAACCATGACCGGAGATTAGTCTATTTAAAACAACTATGTTTCAGTCAACATCCTCGCTGACTGTCATCTACATCAAAGTAACTTTCTACCTATCTGTCCATCTGTCTATCTGCCTCTGTCTAGTTAGTTTGTTTGGTTGTTTTTTTGTTGTTGTTTTTTTCATTGTATGCTGTTTAACCTGCTGTATAGACCTTTGTTTGTATCTGTCTGCTACCACATTTAATGTTCTCAGTGTGATGACCTTAAGGACCAGTAAGGTCCCCAGTAGGACAGTAGCTCATCCTGTATCAACTGTCTGAAAAGTGTGCGTGTATCTGTATGTGCCTTTGCTTCTCGGTCCACAGCCCCCATTGATAATGATGCGTATGTGTGTGTCTGTCTCAGTCTCTCTACCAAGCTACAGTATGTTCATCTCTATCTCTCTTTCGCGCTCTATTTCACACTCTCCAGCCACCACAGCGACGACTTGTAATGACCCGGGCATCCCAGTAAATGGTTCTCGATATGGGGACAGTAAGGAGCCTGGTGACAGTATGACGTTCCAGTGTGACCCAGGGTACCAGCTCCAAGGACAGGATACCATCACATGTGTACGGATGGATAACAGATTCTACTGGCAGCCTGACCCTCCGACATGTATAGGTAGGTGTCCATTGCTCTGTCTGTTTATCTATTGATTATATACCGCCAATTACAGTGAAAAAAGAGTGGAAGGGGAATCTGGAAATATTATGTCTGGTTGGAGATTTGTCCATGAATTGTATAGAAATTAGTGCACAGTAAGAATTTTGGGTGACATATTATATATTATTGGATGTTATTATCTTAAGATGTTCAGATAGCTTTGGCACCCCAAAATGGTAGGATTATGTACAGACGGTGTAGTTAGTAGGTCTATTTTTCTTTTGTCTCTATCCATTCGTCCTTCCTTACATCTACCTAAGAATCTATAACCAATTAGTGGGCACCTGTTTGCAGCCTAAGCCTCCCACTTCTACAGCTGGAATATGTCTGTGTTTTTTCTCTCTCTCTCTCTCTGTTTATTGCTCATCCCTTCTGGTTAAATAAGATAACAGAAGATAAGAGGGGACATTTGGTCACTGCAGCAGCAACGATTATGATATACATAAACCTATAACAAATGGCATATTGAAGATTAATTGGCTTGAGAGAATTCTCTGTATGTTGACTACTGACAGATTTACAGAGATGCTAGTGTGCATATATAACGATTCACATTAACAGAGAGAAATCATTACAGTGCATAAATGTGTTCAGAAATATGTACAGGTTATGTACACAGGCACAGTTCAGATTGTTCAGATCAGGGGTCAGAGGTTCTTGCTAAGTCCACCACCGGCTCTTTTGTCGTTCTACTGTCGCCACATAATTAAGCTGTCCACAAGACTTCTACACTTCCTCCTTGCCCTCATTGATGCATCACACAATGGAGGAGTCATCAGAGAAATTATGGAGGTGGCATGACCCAGAGTTGAATATGAAGTCTAAGGTGTAGAGTGAACAAGAAAGATGACAGTTTGTGCCCTGGGCTAACCCCATGTTACACTGCACCATGTCCGACACTACTCTGGAGGCAAACCTGTTGGTGAAGTAATCTGTAGTCCAGCATGGTGTTGGTGCTAGGGCAAGAGGATTGCATAGTGGAGGCACTCTATTTAAGCTCAGGGAGAGGTTGAATGGGTGTTGGAGAAAATCTCTGGCTGGCACATGCGTTGAGTACACTGTTGCTATCAGGGCCCACTACCTTGCCTGTGTAGAGCATGGATGTAAATGTTGATAAGGTATTAAAAAATGTCCACCCTTTCATTTCAACATAATTTGCTTACTCAGCACATACGCCATTTTTTTCCCTTTCTTGGTTCCAGTTCTGGGTTGTTGTTTTTTTTTACATATTTGTGCCAGTAGTAACGCAGCCTTGAGTGAACCCAGTTGCATTCGTCAGCATGTCAGCAGCTACCTATGGTGTAGATGCCGAGGCTCTGCTCATGTCCTAAATGACAAAAAAGAGAAAAATGATTAATAGTTTCATAATTCAAAGCATAATTATTGGACTTGTGCAAAGTTGAAAGTCAAGTCAAAATTATTTGCATAGCCCTTACACAGTTATCAAAGGGCTCAAATGGTTTCACATGCCTACATTTTAACACAATAAATGAAAAATGAAGAACGATCCCTCCCCCCAACAGAGAGGGACCATCGTTCTAGGACGGTCATGCAATAGGTGCTGAGAGTAGGCAAACAAAGATTAAATACTGATAACAAATGAAACATGAGCAAAACAGACAGAACAAATAGAACGCTATCTTTTTAAAAGTTTCTCTTTTATTTAAAGTAGTGTCTATGCTATGGGTTGACCATGGGAAAATACTTTAAGCTACAGCAGCAATGTCGGCCACCACACCAAATCGACCGTTCCGGAGGGGTTGGTGCAATGCCTCCCCAACTCCCTTCCTACCTGGGTGACAGTGATGGAAAGTCTGGGGAAGGGGGGCAGTTGATTTCAGCAGGGTGGAAGGATTGGGGTGGGTGGCATGTGAAGGGAGGGGGTGGATGGAGCAAAGTGGGGTGACATTACGTTGGTCTGCGGCACAGAGTGATGGGGGTAGCTGGGCTGGGGTCGTGTCAAATCTGTTGAAAAACAAGTTTAGCTTGTTTGCTCTCTTCTGATGCCCTCTGCCACCTGCCCACCTGCTGCTTATTCTGCTGCAGTTTGCGTTTCACTCTCTCCCTGTAGGTGTTTTTTCCTTCTTTTATTTTCCTCCTCAGCTCCCTCTGAACACACTTGACTCCCTCCCTTTCCCCAGCCCTGAAGTTCGTCTTTTTTCTGTTTACCATGAGATTCTTTGTTCGAAAACATTGATGTAATCCATAATGAAGTTAGAGAGCCCATCAATCTCCTCGCCGTATGATGTACAAGTCCCCATAACTGAGCTCAAAACAAGCCTGTAGAGCCTCCACAGACCATACAACCATACTTTCCAATAGGAAATACATTGCTGTTAGACAATGGGCCTGTACTTGGCTGGTCTGGTCTGATTTGCCGCCTTGTCTTGTTCTCTCTTGTCTTGCTTGTGACATATTGGGTGAGGGTAGAGGGTCAGGGTGGATGAGAGGGAGCCATGGTTGAAATCACCAGACATTGGCATTAACATATTATACACAGTGCCTGCATGCAGCAGACTAAACAATGTGAGCACTTCTGGTGAAAACTCTGCCAGCAGGTAGTATGGTCTCAAGTCCACAGAATGCAGTTCAGTATCAGGGACTACACACATTTGCTTTCACTGTTGTGCACCCCGGATTACACCAGCTGGAGTTGACAAATGTGAGACCACCTCCCTTTTTTTCTTGCTGCTCTCCTTCCTTGTATCAGCCCGCACTATCTGGAAGCCCTCCAGCTCGGTCAGAGACCAGTGTTTTCCCTTGTAACCATGTCTCTGTGAAACACTGCTGCATTCCCGATATTTCCTCTGACTCTTTACCAAGGAACGGAGCTCATCCATCTTGTTCGCCAGCAACCTCACATTCCCCATGACAATGGATAGTAGGTAGGGTTTAAATGCCCTTACTTTTGCTCTTACCTTAGCCCCTGCACGCATCCCTGTCCTGAACTTTCAACTGAGTGGGTAAATTCCTCAAACCCGAGCCGGCAGCCAACCTCAGGGTGTTCAGCTTGTCCTGAGAATAAAATGACATTATACACAATGATCCAGTGATAAAACAAGAGACAAGAGAGAAGTTACATTGAAGAAAGCAATAGCGAGTTCAAAACACTCTGTTATTTCAGAAAAATAAGAATGTGAGAGCTGCTGCAAAAGGCTTCCACCAGCACTGCGCCAGAAATTCCCTGCAAAATCAATATTTCATTGTTTTCATTCATTTCATTGGGACCAAAATGAGTTCCAGGGTGAAATGCAGTGGTTATCCGCGACATTTCCAGGCCAAAAAGCATCACTGCAAGTAGAGAGGAGCATTATTTTTGAGGCAGCACGCCCAGGTAACTTAACCCACATTGTTCCATCGTAACATCAGTATATCTGACTACGTGAGCAATAATCTCAAATGAGTCTTTTGTTAATATTTAAAATAAATATCGTAACTACTTTCACTGCATCACTTTTCGTCTGTTAGCCAACCCTACCCTATATAACGTGAATACAGAAAAAAATATCTGTCTAAATGCTTGTTTGCCTTCCATTTTAATCGGAGATGGCTGATAAAAAACAGCCCACAATAACAGGCTTTTTCAGAGCCCCCAGCTTGCGCTCTATACACAACCAAGACACATCCCTGCCTCAAGCTCCGACTAGCCACCCTGAGTGCAACAGTTAAACACAGTGCCTCACTGACCCTAAGTATACCAGCTCAGTTTTATTTGTATGTATTATTTTGTTATTTTAGTATTTTTGTATTTATTGGTAAAGTAAAAAAAATGACAACGCAAGAAAGACTGACAGCTGTATTAGTGACCCCCCCCACCGCCACCACCACTTTGCCTAG
>CABFOQ010004815.1:48568-59223 GCA_900660455.1 Gephyroberyx darwinii | reverse complement strand
GCCATCATGACCCTCTGATCTCCTCCATGACCGGGCCCTGTGTGTAGGGGTCATTTAAAACCACAACATGCTGAACTCATGACTTGATTAAAAAAAAAAGTCCAAGTTTCATCTTATATTTCATATTTACATTTCTTGAACAAACAGACTCTCAGAGGTAATCAGCCGTGTGTGTTTTGATTTGGATCTATGGCTACAGCATTTAGATCAACAAAGCCGTGTGGTTATTTGTGTGCGTGTGAGTGTGTGTGAGTGTGTGTGTGTTTCACAAAGCGATACACCCCGATCATTTCTTCAGGAATGACCTGTGACATAGCCTGCCTTACAAAACTGCTGTAGGCTCTGAAAGGCATCAGTGCCAAGGGTCTGTACTAATAAAAGTGCCATTTACACTGAATTATACAGCATATTATCTGAAAGCTGTTAAGGGTCTCTACATCACAGGGAACATTGGGTCAGCTTAGGAAAGCTGACTCTCTGGATAAAAACAGCTGATCTGTTAGAAAGGAAATTAAAACACGCCTTTAAGCATGCACACAATAAGAGCATGTTTTACTTTTATTATGTGCTATTTTCCCACCCTGAACAAAGTTGAGGAAAGCACTTGAGCGCTGCACCAGGCCTGGCCAGTGCCCAGGTTGGGATTTTACCAAAACATATCATTCAGTGAGTGACACTGAAAAGACCATCAACATTACCACAAAGAATGGGAATTTGGTTGGGTTTATTGGTTTTTACTGGTGTTTCTTATACCTCAAAAATAAGAGATGGAAAAAGAGGTCCAACTCCAACTCCAAACAATGGACATTTTCTATAAATCCATTTTAAGAAGTGACAGTGGAGGGAAAGCAGGGAGCTCAATAACTGGACCATTCCCTTACGAGGAAAGACTTTTAAAAAGTAAAATCATTCTTGGCACCAACCTGTTTCAAGTGTTGTGTTTCTTCTGTGATTTCTCATTTGTATCAGAGGGCATTGTCCACAACAGATCTCGACTCAACACTTGATTTCAAATGATTTCATACTTACGCGGTAGACAGCCCCCTGGTGGCAGGCTGGTCTCACATCACACCAGTACCACTCCACCTCCTCAGCATATTCAGATTCAAGTTTTATAGGCTAAACACGTATCAAATTTCACGATCAGAGATTAGCAGCTGTTGAAAAAGTGCGCTGGGATGCGGTTCTTCCCAGTTTTCTAAATCTTATTTATTTCAAATGTATTAAAGATTTATAAGAAGTTTTTTTATATATACATTTCAGTGGGTAGTGCCATCCTAGCAGGACCAATGCAGTCAAGCGAGGGCCTGGGGATAACCTCACCTCAAAATGAGGCGCTGTTGGAGGAAAGTGGTGCCAACCATTAGGCTATAACCATATTTATATATATATAAGCACATATCATGTCACATTTTTCCTCATAAGCCACTCTGTCGTCCCCATAGCCTACACGTTATTTCTCTTAAATCGTAATTGTTAGTGTTTGTAGCCTATTCATTTGATCTAATGATGGTTATTAATCTCGGCTAAACAGTGTTAGTGTAGTGGTGTTACAGTAGTTGTGTGGTCTATTGGGGGTGTGCGCGGATGCGTGTGTAGTGTGTGTGTGTATGTTTTGGGGAGGGTGCAGGTGTGTGTGTGTGCGTGTTAGGAGGGGTGTCTTCTTCTAAATAAACGAGTTTTACAGCATAATACCAAGGCTTACTGTTTATTTTACAGCTAAATCTGATCTAAAATCATGAATCATCTATTGGTTATGCACTGCATTGGTGCAACATATATAGAAACAGGTTCAGTATTGTGTTTCGAAGTGAAGTGGCCCGTAATTATTAATTGCAGTAGCCGGGTTTCCTACCTTTTGTGGTCCATTGGGCAAATCACGTTCCTCTGTTGACAGTCCACTCATGTCTGGATGCCACGGTGGTTGCTCCTTTTTGCGCGAACACAAAATGCTCAGAAAGTAATTGTTTTGTTTAGAAATGCAATATATAGTATGGTAACCGCCTCTGGTTTATAGTCGCTCCAGCCACCGACATAGTGGCCCGCAGGGGTCCGAGTCGTGGATAGTTGGACGTCGGTGTGAACTTCATAACTTTTTTTGGTCCAGACTCCACCAGCAGGGTAGACGTCCGTGCGGCCCTAGTGTCCTCATGTTACAGCCACACACTGAGCAGCAGCAAACAAAGACTCCATCCAAAGACGCAAGTGCACAACTGCTTCAACAAGTATGCAAGACTATTTTGAGACATACACAAAAGCATACATTTTGCTTGAGAACACATAAATGGCTTGAGTACTTGTTTATGTCAGACATGCACTCTTACTTGAACAGTTTCCCAAAGAAGTAATCCAGGACAAGGGTTCCTAAAGAAATTTCATGTCTTACCCTCAAATAGATGCACATCAGGCTACAGATGCCAATGACATTGTGCTCCATGGATCTCCATCTGAGGAGTTTTCCTTTCTGTCCCTACTGTAGGTGGAGGACATTAGTGTGATCATTTTTTTCTAGGGGACCCTTCAATCCCCCTAAAGGAACCACTAGCCTAGCTTACTCTTCTCTCTGAGGTAAAAAAAAATCACCTAAATTGATTTCAACAAAGTGAAGTGGCGTGTCAGTTTTGGCTACCTAATGCAATATGCTGTTATCCATGATCCTTTTCTCTTCTCATGAGGTCAAAAGAAAATTCTGGTTATCCATTCCTGAAACAAAAAAAACACTTGCGCTGCACAAAAGTGGAAAACACGAGTAATTCAGAACAATGTTTGATTTCACTATAAAAAACTTTTGATATGAAAGAAAGTTTTTTTTCATATGGTACAACCAATATTAAAACAACAACATGGACAACTTTGCTGGAGCAACTGCAGTAGTAGTAGTAATAATAGTGGTAGTAGTAATAGTAGTAGTAGTAGTAGTAGTAGTAGTAATAATAGTGGTAGTAGTAGTAGAAGTAGTAGTAGTATTAATAATAGTGGTAGTAGTAGTAGAAGTAGTAGTAGTAATAATAGTGGTAGTAGTAGTAGAAGTAGTAGTAGTATTAATAATAGTGGTAGTAGTAGTAGAAGTAGTAGTAGTAATAATAGTGGTAGTAGTAGTAGAAGTAGTAGTAGTAATAATAGTGGTAGTAGTAGTAGAAGTAGTAGTAGTAGTAATAATAGTGGTAGTAGTAGTAGTAGTAGTAGTATTCATCATAGTAGCTGTCTAGTAATGGTTTTGTGATATTTTTCATCTACTATACACAACAACATTGTATTTTATCAATATGGTTTTAAAATGAGAATTGAAAAATAGCAGCACCCAGTTACCTTTTAGGGATAAATGTTCTAATCATATTTAATATTCCATCTATGACATTGTTTTTAAACCAGTACACTTGACTGTAAAGGACACACTCTCAACATGCTTATTGGTCATAGCCTACACTAATGACCTATTTTAGATTCCTCCATTTAACAACAATTTCTCATTGAAATTGAAATGTATTAGTCTATATCCAATATCCCCCTATCTCAAAACTCTTGGTGAACAAAACTGTCTGAGACGCCAAAAATCGCATTCACACAAATACCAAGGTTTATTAAACATTCCTGTTTATATTATTGACTTCTTTTTATACTTGTACAATATCGTCTGTATCCTCATCAAAAGCACGTTGTCACATTAGATTTACTGTCTTGAAAATTAAATGAAAACTAAGACAGAGCGGTGCTGTCAACATATTGGAGCGAGGCCATGCAGCTCATTTAGTTCCTTTTGCTCTGAGCCAGCATTTGGGTGACCTGCCCCACAGTGTTTAAAAGGGAGGCGTATAAAGCTGGCAGGAGTCAGCGTCACCTCTTGTGTTCCCCCGGCTCCTCTCTCTGTTTAGGATAAGGTATTACCCACAGAGATATGAGCACCAGCTCCCACTTCCCGAACCTTTGACTCAAACTGGGAAAAGGGATGAGTAAACAAATGAAATGGGCGGTCAAACAATAACTGAGGAAAAGGAAATCGATTCATTGTGTTTCAAAATCAATACAGGTTAAGCAAATCCAACTATATCAGAGGCCAGCCACTGGGACTGTGCAGTGTTACCAGGGGTTTTATTCCACTTTCCTCTCGGACCATTCCCTCTCACTTTTGCAGCCCACTCTCTTCCATCATCTTCTCTACTGACTTCAATGATCTCATAGAATGGATAGGACATTATATGCTTAAACTAGGTCCACCCCGTATCTAATGAAATTACCTTTTCTCTGTGTAGAAAAGACAATAGGTATGGGGACAAGTATTGATATACTTGCTTAAGGTTTGAATACAAATTCTAGAAAAACAGTTGTGTATTTTCTTCTTTCTTCTTATACTGACAGAATTAGGCACAGGGGAAAAGACTGATAACTTGGTGGGCTATTGAGAGGGCCTCACAGAGTGTCTTACTTGACTTAAACTCCCTCCTGTGTTTGTTGAGGTGGGCCATCACCTCCGATCAACCTCACAGCTGTCACAGGTGCCTGTTGAGTCAATATAGAAGGGCAGCACCATTTCTACCATCTTTACCACATCACCGTACATCTGGGAACGAGGCTCAGAATTGGTTTCATGCTGCAAGCAAGGACCAAAAATGACTTAATGCATCAATATACAAATACATTCTTTTGTTGAATTTAATTTAATCAAAGGCTTAGATGTAAGCTTGGAAAGTAGAGGCACCTAAACAAAATACAATGTGAAGGACTGACCTGTAGGACTTGGTTTGATGACACCATCACCATCCACCATCATGTAATGCTGTTGGTACTGCACGGACCTGGAACAAAAAAACCCCACAGCAATCCCAAATTGCAATGCTTTTGTTCTGTTTCCTTTATGTGATAATCAACATTAAACACCACAGTAATCAAGAACAGGGTCATTTTGCTGCCTGGAGGGGAGGGATGCACAGTCTACAGAATGTATTATGTCTTGAATCTTATTGAACATTTGACTCCCCCTGGTGGTCACTGAGTGAGATTTTACTCCTGGACACACATGTATGTATGTATGTATGTATGTATGTATGTAGACTTGTGACCTCACACTCCCCACCTTATAAACCTTATAATATAAATTGTCAACTCACAGACCGCTTGATATAAAGTGAATATTACTTAAAGCAGTGGTTTCCAATCCAGTCCTACCCCTTTGTCCTGTAGGTTTTAGCTCCAAGCCCTACTCAGCCACACCTGATACCTTAATTGGTTCAGGTGTGCCTGACTTAAAGTATCAATTAAGAATAGAATAATAATGTATCACAAGCTAAAATATCCTTTAACTCAATAGTTATATTCCTGTCACAATTAGCAACAGCAAAATTAGCAGTTAGCCATTTCATCAACATGGTAGAATTTAGATTAGCATGTCTCAAATAACATGAACTTAACATAAATAAACAAACAAAATGAAAGTGTGACTGCCAACGGCATTTCATTTTCTTCTTACCTACTGTTATTTATTGCATCCATTGCCTCTGTAGTCCCATTTTCCTGAGTGTCTGTAGCTTTAGCATTCTCATATTAGCAGCCATAGTTTCATAATCTGTTAAGTAAATTTTTGCTGCACAATTTTCTTCCTAAGTAAATAAACATAAAAATTTAACCATTTTTATTGATAGACTCACTGCCATTTATTGATTTTTTTGCCCCTGACCTATTTTCTCAGGTCTTTATTCTTACAGGTCTTTACAGTAGTGTCCTTTTTGTTGTCAGATGCTGACTGGGGCTTCAACCCAGCTCTTTCTAACCACTAGGTCAACCTGCCTCTTTAACTTCTGTAACTTCACCAACTTGGCTCAGCAAGCGTGGGGATCTTGTCTCGATGATTGATGAGCTATGATTCTGGTATGGGTGGCTGAGGAATGTAGCTAAGTCAACTCAGCACATCGTTTCTGAAGAATGAATAGTCCCAACTACCCCACCAAGTCAACAACCAATTTCGTGTTAATGCTTACTGGCTGCTGACAGAGATGGATGGACCGATGCTCTTTTATCTTTCTTTCTGATAAGTGAGAAACTTTGTGAAGAGGACTACCCACGCAAGGAAATGGCACCACCGTGCGCGTGAGTACTTCCAGCAAGCTTAGCAACAGCTCTTGCACAAGAGGGAACTTTGTCTCTGTGTGCGATATAGCCGCTTGCAAGCAGAAATACATACTTGCACTACTTATAGGAGCAACCAATGATCCTGCCTTCTTTGTGTGTTCAAGTTTGATTTAGTTTTGAGAGTCCAGGGGCGGGCTCAGCACTGGGCCATGGCGTCCATGCTTTTCATTGGTCACTGTAAAGTCCCCCATCCTTGTCCAAAGTTGTGTTGTGATTGGCTGTCTGTTACCCTCTGAAGCAGAAAACATGGCAAGGCTAAACAAGTGCAAGATGTGGAATTCATAAACCGATCATGAATGTTCTTGAAACCCAAATGTGTTTAGATCTGTTTTTAAGACAGAGCAGTGCCAGCGCCAGAAATGCCAGTATAGCAATTCCTTTTCAAAATCCTGAGCCGGCCAGCAGGGGGCATGAAGAGTATAGGAGCTGAGATGTGATCAACTCACACAATAAGTGACACTCAAATTGTCTTACTCAAAACATGAAGCATTTTTTTTCCAACAGTGGCATCCTACAGAGATGCATCATGTACAGTAATGAGATGCACAAAAAAATCAAGAGATGCAGCTTCCTCTTATGCACTATGTAGGAAGTAAGCCAGTCATTGCACAGCTATGGCTTAGTGAGATGACTCGTTTTGCAGGAGGCAATATTCATCGAAAGAGCGTATTGAGTGTCCATAAAAACAAAAAACCTATGAAGTATCATATCAAGCAATTAGATAAAGGGAATACAAAGCAACCTTACTTCAATTACTTTTCAAGCTTAGTATCGAAGATGCTGAAAGTGCTCTCATCCTGTTTACCAGGAAGCTGGATTTCAAGTCTCTTCTGCTCAACTTGCAAGAATGTGTAGCTTACCCTGCTGTGACATAAGCAGGCCTTTGTTTCACTAAATCTGAATTATGCATGGCTGAATCCGTCTTATACACACACACACACACACACACACCCACACACACACACGCACACAGATAGGCAGACACACACACACACAGGTTATACACAAGACAGACTGCTTATGTTACAGTTTCATGCTTGTGCATGAAAGAGGCTTTCACACTGTGTGTGTGTGTGTGAGTGTGTGTGTGTGTGTGTGTGTGTGTGTATGTTTGTGTGTGTCTTTTACTTGTGTATCAGGGGACCCATTGATTGCCATAAAAAGTGTTGAGGGTGGAGAAAAAAAAGGGAGAAGGAAAATGTGGTGCTGACAGGATTCATAGGTCAAGCAGTAGCCACTAAAGGAATTGGCAGTCCCATGGTATGCAGGTGGCACAGGACAATTGAACTTGAATGAATGAAAGTCTACAGCAGCAATAATCCACATTTGTTTAAATCTATATTACATGTCAAAATGTCAAATATAGTGTTATATACAATGTGTCTGCTTATTTCACATGAGCACTTCTGCACTTGTTGTTTATCACTAACCACTGTGAAAGAACACATCAGTTATTGTGTAACTCCACTCATCTGTCACAGTGATGTATACACAATGATATAGTCATAGTATGAATTTTATCATTTAATCAGACAGTGTGCGTATGGATGCTGTATTACTGACTTTGCAAGAGTCCAGTCTGGTTGAGTGAACAGCAGATAAAGACCATTTTGCGGCCTGTAACACATGTTGAACTCTGTTATTTCAGAGAAGCAAAAAGACACCATTTGAAATGTCATAACAGTAGCAATGGGCTGCAGGCTTTCAACCCCACCTTTCATTGTAGGAGACAGGCCGTCAGACATAATGTCATCAGGTAGCAGGTGGGTGCAGGTCAAGATGGGAGTCTTGCCTTTGCAGTGGCTGATTTTTCAGCACTGTCTGTTGGCTTATTTGGCTTGAAAAAGGTGATTTCAAAGCCAAAGATGTATTCAACACTGTTTTCAGAGAAATTAGGCTTAAGCAAACCCTTGTTGCATGAGAGTTGAGCATCCAACATAAGTGGTACTCATGCCATATGGAGACATTGTTGTCCAAAGAGTTTATGCAACTAACACAGATGCAAATCCTTCTTCCCACAATGGCAAAAGCATATGTGAGTACCCCCCTTGCTTCCTTTCATTCCTAATGTAGACATAAGTATGTCAATTTCCAATCCATTCAAAGATAACATGTACATAACCCCTGGAGAGGACACAAATGGCAGCATCTCATTTGACAAAGCTTCATAAAACTTTATCATTAATGGCTTCTATTATTCAAGTCGTCTTCTCAGGGCCAAATGAAAAGCCCACAAATCCCTTAAGTGACCAGCATCTCTGCAATTCACTTCCGGAGCCAAATAAAACTCCCATAATATTACACAAATTACATCAAAGAGGCAGAAAATCGATGTGATGATTGTTCAAATAGAGAGGTCAATATGCAATTTTCAAAATAGGTCATATTGGGATTCATAATGAATTCCATTACTTCAAATATATCAGATGTAACCAGAGTGACATCAAATTCATACAATCAAACTGTTATATCCACTGTAATGGAAAACAGGTACTGACATAGGTCTGTAAATGGGTCAGTTATATAACCTTCAGGGCAATTGGCCAATTAGGTCCCTGCCTAACTCCTCATGTTGACATAGATGAAATGTGCAGCTATCATTAATTGAAATAAATAATCAAACTGTCCCTGAAAAAGCCACTCAAATCAGGACAATTGCTGGGTTTCCATTTGTTCCACTCTAGATCCATTGTTCCATCAAACTGGGGACTCTACATCCTATATGTACCATTTCTAAACATTCAAAATTAACATTATAACATTACATAAAATGGGTGCACAGCCATGTCTGTGTTTCAATCACTGATAAACATATGCCTATACACCCAACAGGAGAAAATCAAAACTTTGATTTGCTGAAGAGCAATACAAATCCAAGATAATACTCCCATTTGGTCAACAGAGGGCGTAAATCCAGATTCTGAAGGGCAGATGTAATATTTCATTCCTCACTTGGAGATAACACAGGATTGGACAATAACATCCAACTACAGCTACTTTAACCAAAATACATATTTATGTTGGCCCAACATAAATTTATATAAATAAATGTCACTTGATGACCCTGACTGTTTGCTAAAGATAGGACTACAGCTGTTCACTGTCTTATCCAGTTGAACTATCCAGCCACAGAAGCAAAAGCAAAGGAGCTTTCTTACATTTTGCTATATTATATTGCAAATGATGTGCACTATATAACAAAGACACTGTTCAAATTGGATTTTCCTAATTTATTATTTACTTATAATTTTAAAAAATCATGCATTATAACACATATCTAATATCTAATATCTAAGCTGCAAGCCACTGAAGGGAGTCATGATCAGTTTCGTACCAAAACACTCCTTGGGTGAATTTTTCAGAGATATAGAACTTACATTGTTTTAACCTTGTCTTGGCATTTTCCCTCCAGGTGTAGGAAAAAAAAAACAAATTAAAATTGACACATCACAAATCGCAAGCTCCGATTTAACAAGCTTGTTTGCACTACATGGCACATGGTACATGGCTTATCTTGAAAACACAATCATGATGGCATTTCACACCACTCCTCTCTAACTGTGCGGAGTACACCAAGGATCAATTTCCGTAATTTGAATGGATTGACCTTTCCGGCAGCCCGAGGCACCTGCAGACCTCAGGGGCTGAGCCCAGACGGGTGGGAGGACATGTCCTTGACTCTCAATAAACTCTGTGAATCAAACTTAACGAGCCCAACATCTCGCCTAGAGTGTGTCAGAAATTAAATTGTTACTTTGTGGAAGTGATTTGTTCTATTTTCAGTGCAACTTGACAAGCAAATGATACTTTATGCACAAAGCAATGTGATTTTGCAGGTCAGCTGTTCATTAGACAAAAATTGCCATAAATTACAGTACAGATGTTACAGAAATTCAGAAAACTCAACAAAACCCAAAACCAAAGAGACACTATTTGGGCCAGCGAGGCTGAACACTAGCAGGGCGGATCCAACCCTTAGCATCTGCACCTCGAAGGCTAGAGCATGAGACTCTCAGGCTCAGGGTTGTGGCTTCGATCCCCCAGTGTATCACCTTTGTAAGTCGCTTTGGATAAAAGTGTCTGCTAAATGACTGTAATGTAATGTAGATGGCAGTTAAAGTGTCTCTTAAAAACAACAGCCAGGCCTCCATCATCATCAAGCTAAAACAGTCAAACCACATACCAAGTCGGCGTGTGATCACAGCTGGCTTGAGTCATACTAACCTGCACAGTGTGATGGTAGCAACCTCCACATTTTTGGGCCAGAGGCTTTGTGAGATTAAGGTGCAATCGGCCCCTCTAAAGTGCATCCTTCCGTGATCAGAAGAGGTCGAAGTCGTCGATAAAAACAAAGACCAACAGCAGCGCAGAAGCCACTCAGCTGCAACTAAAGGGTTGTGGGCTGCAGGGGTTGATGCGGCCACGTCAAGCAAAGCAGGCGTGAAAGCGCCCGTAGTGCATGCACTCTAGGTGTGAATCATAGCAGGTAGTTACAGTGGCATGAAGACTTGGACTGTGGTGCTGTGTGTATG
>CABFOQ010004815.1:28904-45143 GCA_900660455.1 Gephyroberyx darwinii | reverse complement strand
CGGAACAATAAGAGTAACTTTTAGCTGCACATGGACAAATTTGCCAAATATTATGAAAATGAATTCATTCATTAATTGGGTAATTCACAGTGACACTCGATTTAATAGCTTTTGATAGATGGTATTTGATGGTAAAGCCATGTGTTGATCTCCACAGAGGTCCATGACTGGATGTGCAGAATCAGGAGACTTTGTGGAGTTGCTGGGAGGAAATGGCATTGACCCGTCCAAAATGCTCCCTGTTGCAGACCTCTGCTTCTCCTTCATTGGCCCCAGTGAGTACACAGATCTCTTCCTTCCTTCCACATGACAGAAACCTTTTGGTTGAACCAAGGCCTTAGTGTATTTAAGGAAATGTAACCCATATTAAAGTCTTCCTGTCTCTCCCTCCCCCCTGCAGCCCACATGAAGATAGGCTGTGATAACACGGTGGTGAGGATGGTATCCAGTGGGAAGTTTGTCAACCGGGTGTCTTTCAGCTACCGGCTACTGGGTCACCAGGAACTTCAAATGATCAAACTCAACAGTGTGGAAGATTTCTGCTTCAATGACTGATCCTAACAGTGTCATAAGTTGCCAAATGTATCATTTGACTGCAAACAGAAAAGCTTAAATGGTTATTATTTTATTTTATTATTTTATTTATTCTATTAACAAATGTTGACAGACTATTTCAATGTAAACAAAATATTAACCATTTCCATTCATGTTTATCTGTCCAATACAGTCAGTCCCTGTAAACCAGTTGTTGTTGTATTAGCCAAAAACAAAATTTCATAGTGACGCCACCACAGGAGGTGCTTCACTCCAGTATTCACACTTTAAGAAGTTAAGAATTTTTTTTTCACTTCATTTTATTGGAAGCTTCTTCAAGTCGTTATATGCTATGATTGTTGCCAAAGTCTCTTGTGTTTGCTGAAACCGCTTTTGTTTTTACTCAATTTTTTGCTCAGTTTGTGTGTTAATTGAGGCGAGACTTAAGAAGCTGCCATATCACATGTTGGATTTAGGGTTGACATTCTTTAAAAGGAATGGTGCTAAAATGAATGTGACCTTCTATTTATTTCGTCAAATGAAACATATGGATGTGCCGCGTCATTCCCCGCCACATATAGAAGGCAATAGGCAAAGTATTCAGTATACGGCATAAAAGCATTCATTGCTGTATGCATATTTATTTGTATAAAGTTTTTTGTAATAAAAATAAACTGCATGACAAATCACTCAATCACAGTTTTGTTCTCATTTCCACTTTGTTATATTTATATTGTATTATATAATTATAATCAATGATAATTCCTACTGAATGGAAAAGCTCACACCACAAAGATGTACACTACAAAAACAACAAATGGCATTCCTTATCCTCCAAAGAGAGATGCAGAAAGTGAAATATGCTTCAACTGCACTTCATTTTAACAGCATTATAAAGCAAGCACAAATGTGGGATTTGTCCGAGTGCAGTTACAAAAGCTGTGGCAATTCCTTTCGAGGGTCTCGGTCCTCCTCAGTTGTCATTCCTCACCCGACATGCATCTATAAGCTGTTGTTGTTTTGGTTTGCTACGTGGTTGTCAGAAATGCTTCTTTTCAAATGCTAGTATCCATAAACCAGTTTTCTTCTAAGTCAACATGGGTGAAAGTGTGACTTTGTCATGCGTGATCAATTTGCTGCTTTTTTTATACGCTTACCTCGATATGGATTTGAAATAATGTCTATGTGATAGTGGATATCTTCATGATTGTTGTTTAATAACTCCAAAATGCATCAGATACATACATACGTGCACGTCACATATTTTAATCTGCATCCTGATATGTTTGTATATTGTGTGATAAATGATGTCTAAACAACTTATTGGTCATTCAGGTTTTCATTGGAGCCCGTGCCACCTCCTCATCGCCCCCTCTGATGTATGATGATGCTGCTCTCTCTTGCTGTTTGTCTGTTGCATACCACCTCTCGCAGTCTGTAGAGACAGAGCAGCAGGAAATGTCTCTGAAAATTATGGTTTAAATGGTACCAACCAGTGGTCCAGTGATTGAAGGTCTGCAGGTGTATTATCACTGTCAGACACCTGCAAGCACAGCAAGTGTTGAGGAGGCATCTGATAAGGGGGAAGTGGTTTGTGAGTGTGTGTGTCCCTGTGGTGATAACATAGCTCCTGTCATCTGCCATTGGTCTTGCACTAATTTAAATTGTTATAGTAAGTGAAGAAGGCGTGGAAGCAGAATAATCGTGCAGGTGTCCAATTCAGAGTCCAAAGGGGTCGTTTTTTTTTTTCTCTGTGTCACTGAGGCTGAAAATGTTTCTGAGAAAAAGCCATTTTCCAAAGATATCTATATTGTGAAACAGTTTCAAACGTGTTGAAAAGCTTTAAAGGAATCGTGTTGTGTATTGTGTTCTGGATTGACATGAGGGGATGATGATGATTCTATTGAGCTACACTGAGTCACGGGCTATTCCTCTACAGATTGAGAAAACTCAATCAAGCCTGACATTCAGATCTGGCCACTCTGGAAGGAAAATTATCAATGATCTGTCAATTGCTCAGCAGGGGCTAGGAGCACTTAGAGCAGACAACACTCAATATTTTGAAGTTGGGAATTGGTTAGGGTAATTCTATATCTATTTTAGAACGGTAATTCCGTAATATGCCTTTAAGATTAAAGGATTTTGGATGGAGGCTGTTTTCATTTTCTTCCCAAGCCTTCATGATGATCTGGCAGAGTGTCAAGCTAGTAGGAAGTCCACTCGTTCAGTGCTGCTCAGATATCCTTGATCAAGTCAGAACTTCTCATTTGTTCATGACAAGAACCCTTAAATACAAACGTAAACTGACATTTTGCTTATGCCTGAATTTGAGTCGTTTTCTCCTAATGCAAATTGTTTGTGAACGGAGACCCCTTCTCACTTACTGCAGCAAATGAATCATTGTGAAAGTCGTAGAGTGTGGTATGAATCACAAGGGGACGTTATAAGCGATGCAAAGCCCACCCAAGCCTTTTAGTTCCAGATTAGGGTGTACATTGCCAAACGGCACTATGCGGTAGAGAGAAAGGGCTGCACGGTGGCATTTCTCACTGGTGTGTTTTCATCATCCTCCCAAGGGATGGCCAAACTGCTTTCCAGGGAAAACCAAGTTGTTCTGAGAAATCTGGCCCTTCTCACTTTGTTTGTAATAGGATCAGCGTTTCTCAATAATCCATGTCATTGGCAATAGCATGGCTCTCCTAATTGTCTGTTTTCCTGTTTAAGTTTTTCTGTTCATGAGTGCATTGTTAGTGCCTCAGTATTGTTTGTGCATCAGCTGTTGTATGTATCCTTGCCTCACCTTGTGTGTGGGCCACGGCAGATACACACATTGACACAGACATTTCAAGACAATAACAACATGGACTAATGCCCACAAATGCAAACACACACACACACACACACACACACACACTACAAACACAGAGAGCCAACTATCATCCCTGATGTTCAATATCTTTATGGTCCTCTGAACACCATTTTCCATGTTCCTCGTTAACACTTGCAGCTGTGGACCTTTGTACATGACTGAGCATATCCCTGCTTAGTTTAGTGAGCTGTATGAAGCAGAAAATGCTCTGTTCAAGGGGCCACGCAGTCACACCCCTTTTTTCAGCATCAATTTTGACATTCTCAAGAAAACGCTGAAGCCTCAGCGCACTATAATAAGTTTCAATGTACCTCGCTTTTGCACGGCGTACTACAGTATGGGCTGCAGCCCATAAAATTGGTTTCCTGAAGTGCACGCACCCCTAATTACACACACAGACACACACACACAGATATGACACAGTTATGACACAGCCAGTGACGCACAAGGTGACGAAAGGCAGAGTGGACAGCATGTGGGAGACGAGGCCCTGGGGCACATTTTAAAGATGTCTTTGCAGGTAAGCTACATTTGGAGGAAAGACATCTGAAGGGAGGAGAAAATGTCCCAAAGTGAACCACAAATGTTAATATATGTGCTATCTGTTTGTACATGTACATTATAACTTCACCTTCTCCTTCCTTCCTGCCTTCCTTCCTTTCTTTCTTCCTTCCTTCTTTCTCCTCCTATGACACAACTTATTACTTAGGTCTCCTCCCGGCTCCAGGGTACCCGGTGACGTTGTTTTGCCATGCAAACCCTCTCATCCGTCACGTCTGCCCACTGTAAACTGTGTGTGTATGTGCATGCGCAGTTTTTGTACAGGCACCTTTGTCTAAAACATGTCTCCACAGCGTCCTTTAATCAAATCTCAGCTCCTACTTTTACAAAGAGCAATTTAAAACGGGAGGCTACGCCGCTTCAGGGCATTTCACGTGGTGTACTACTGTCCTTTGGAGATCTGCCAGTGCTATTTCTGTCATTACCTCTCACACTCCCAGGACATGACAATCAGTAGGAAACTGTATCAGAGATGTCCACATCAGACAAGTCAGACTTTTCTATCTTTACTTAGAAAAAAGCACTAAAAACAGGTTCTCAAGGATGTTTGGTCAGACAATTGCACCTTTTGGAGTGTGTGTGTGCAGTGGTGGTGTTGACGGAAGTGGGGCTGAGAATATAAAACATGTAAAAGATTTATAGATTTTAAACGTGGATAGTTATTTATGGCATTTACGACTGATTGCAACCTTTTCGAAAGTGAACAAAAGAATGTAATTATTGCCCCGCATCTCTGCAGGGGAGATAGGACAATTATCCTGCTCAATTACAGCCAATCACAGACAAAGTGATTTGTGAGGGGAGGATTCCCGAAGGATTCATATAGAGCATCACATTTTGTCGAGGTATTTTTTTCAGTACTTTTCCTCTACGTCACTGCTGAGAATGTCACAGCAAATCATTTTACTTTTTGGAAAGGGGACACACAGAGGAAAACCCTGATGAAAAACGCAGCTACGGTCGACGGTTTTGTCCTCCCAAGGTGAGAATCTCCTCGTTTCTGCTTGAGGGGAAGACGTGTGTCACTGTGATTGACAGCTGCTGCTGGACTGGGGTGGTCCGTGCGCGCTGGGATCCACCGTGCGTCATCGCGACATGATACACGGCCAGTTCCCAAAAGCACAACCTCTCTCCCTGTCCCTGAATATGTCCAGTGAGTGGAAAGCTGAATGAGAGGACAAATGCAGGACATCAGCGTCTGTGCAGTCACACACGCTCGATCACACACACACACACACACACACACACACACACACACACACACAAAGTGCCCAAATAAATGCGTTCATATATTAACGTGACTCAAGGTCTTAAGTAGTTGTAATTTATTTCACTACATAAGTTTCATACTCCAAGACAATGCTGAAAATCAAATATTGGTAGAGATTGGTATCGATACTTTTAGAATGAGTTGATATTTGACAGTAAATACATTTCATGAAAAAAAACCAGACTCACATAAATCTAATTTTCAACACACAACACATTGGAAGGGTTAACATATTATGGAGGGGGAAATATAAGGAAAATGTTACAGACAGTATACAGTAAAACCCATATCACTGAAACAGAAGGTAAATAATTGGCTTACTTTTTCTATTATTCTGAAACTTTTAAACATGGGGGAAAAGTATTGTGTCCTTGGAGAACAGAGACTATCCGGCAGCAAGACAGACAAGAGACTAAAATGTTTCCTACCAGCAGCATCATCCGTGTTTGACAATGACTGAAAGAGACAAATATGAGATGTTGTACTTCTGACATTTGAAATCTACCAGGAAGGACAGTCTCGGCAAGGACACTTGACAAAAATGACAAATGACGACAAATGATTAAAAAAAACACAAAACAATATTTTTAGACTTTTTAAAGGGAAACACTGCTGAATTTCAGCTGTGTTATCCCTAAACCATAAGGACATATAGCTCCGTGCGCAGTGAAAAAGGTGACTTTGCCAACACCCTGACTGATTTGGGATCTGGAATAAGGGAACTGTCTATTTTCTGGTTTAAAATGGGTAATATCAGTGTAATATAAACATTATAATCATTTGGATGTTTGTCTTGATTCTCTAGTGTCCAAAATTAGTGATGCTCAGAAATACTAAATGGGCAATCCTACGTCATGGGAAAAGCATATACAAATTCTTAAATTGTTGGACATCCCTTGTTTATAGTACTACATATTGTACTTTATGTAATGGCATTGTTTAACTTTTGAAAAGACAAGTCACCCGAGTAAAGATTTGACAAACAAAGTCATTAAAGGCTTTCGGTCGGTTTCTGGAGCGGTCTACTTGGATTTCTTCTTCTGCTGCTCCTGGAAGAAGTCGTTGCAGGCAACAGTGAGCGCAGCCACCAATACAACAAACTCGTTGAAATCCACCTCGTTGTCCTTGTTAGAGTCCAGGTCGTTCATGATTTTCTCCACCAGCATCGGGTCCTTCTGAGACTGGACACAAAATGGAAGGAGAAAAGAATATCAACCCAACAAGCTGTTTTTGCAGCTTTTAGCCTTTTGCATTTCTGGACATACTACGACAATGATGATGATGATGATGACACGTCACGTCTTGTGTGTAATGTGTATAATGGTAAATTTGACTTGTGTAATCGAATTGTATTGACTGCTCTGCTTGAGCAGTTACAAGTACTTTCAACACATATTAGACATTAGTCAGGATACAGGAAATGTCAATCTGTCCAGCTGGGATGAGTAATATCTAAGGAGACACAGCCGCCCTGTCATTTGATTGTTATTGGAGCTTAATATTGATTCCTACACCGCCCCAGGCACTGTCTGAACCTGCCATCCATGTCCAGCGGAGACCGGAGTGATGCTGCTGTCAAATGACCCATGAGCTGCAGCTCATCTTCTTTTTCCCTTCCCACCCTCTCACCTCCAGGACGGTGGTGATCTTTATGTTGTGGCGCACACTCACGGCTATAGCCAGGCAGGGCAACAGTGTGGACGACGGAGTGATAATAGAAGTAGAGAGAGAACTAGTACTATTTAGCCACAATGTATTTTAACACTGTAACAATAAATTCAATGGCGCTGAAAAGAAATGGAAACATTTTAGTATAGGTGAAAATGATCTCAAACTATGTAATTGATATTTTTTTTAATATATCATATCATATGCTGCTGCTGCTGCTCACTCTAGAGCATTGTTGCAAGTATGTATACTATATATGCAAGATGTAGTTTTGGCTCTGCTAAGGGCAGTTTCCTGACTGGACTCTACATTTCTATCCAAAGTAAGATGAGCACAGTGGAGAGCTACAGGAATTGTATTGAAATCAAAGTTGAGCATTGGCAGCACAAATAAAATGAAAAGTTCAAACTACTAAACAAACACCTGTACATCATATCAGTAAAAAAATGTCCACAGCCAAAATGTTATTCATTTATTTGTTACCTTTGTCCAGTAAAAGTTGACTGAGCTGCTGCTTCACATTCTCACCTGGGAGCAACCACAGTCCACTCAGCAGCTCCACTGGAGCAGATGGGGGTTTGCCTTGCTCAAGGGCACTTTAACTCTTATTGCTGTGAGAGCATTACTCATGCCCTTTCCTGACCTGTCCAGGGATTTGAACTAGGGCTCTTGCAGTCACAAGCATGCTCCTCTAATCTACTGACACCCCCATTTGGGATGATTTCTCAAACTAAACTGCATATATACATATATCTTGACATATATATCTTTGTGGTTATATATATACCTAATTAAGTATTAATCCATGAAGAATTGATTTAAGAATGCTTAAGTTTTAATTTAGGGGAAACTGATCCCGAGTGTTAGTCTCACTGGGGACCGGCTTCTTCCCAAAGATGACTATTGCCCATGGGGCTGTGATGACATCACGGAGGTGTCTATATTTGGAGGTGATATGGGCCACTGATGATGGTGTGTGAGCACCTGAGGCTTCCATCCACACGAGGGAGGGCAAGTGAAAAAGAAAAAGAAATACACGAAGGCATCAGAGGTTTGACTCCAAGGCCTTTTCTTTTGTTGATCTCTAGCTCTCAATCATTTGAACACGCATTCTGCTATCATGAAGACACAGGGGCGAGTGGTTATCTGAAATGGCTTCATCTATCTCTTTCTCTCTGTCCTATATTTTCCATTATGATGTGAGAGCAACCAGCAGTTACAGTCTGATAGCAGGATTGCAGTCAACAAGAACAACAGGGTCAAAATGATCTTAGTTGTTTAAATCATTTGAAAACACGGTTGTCTAAAAGAGGCAATAGCAAGGCGTCAGCCTGGGCACTAAAGCCCCTAATAAGTGAGTCAGCATCATTACTGCTACATATGATAGATCAATTGACGAACGATGGGAGTTGAAAAGGTCACACTCTCACCACAGCAATCCCAGTAATTAACATGTTCGCTGTAATGATCGCTAGATGTTGTCTTTTGGGAAGCAATCCCTCTGGTCAAGCTACCAGGAGCATCAAAAGTTCAGCAAATGGCTAATGTGTAAAATGTGTAATACATCCTGAAAGAATTTGGATTATCTCATGACATATATCATACATATCTGAATTTAGCCATTAAAGACTGCAAAACAACTGTGATACAAGCATGAGACAAAAAGAGGGAAGCTAGTATTGACCTCTCACAGGAGAAGGTCCCTCCCGGAAGAATTCTAAAACCATACTGGTGAAATGTCTACTTTACCGTTAGGAAGTCAGTGAGCTCGCTGTTCAGGAGTTGCTTTAACTCGCCCTTGTTGAGCTTGTACTTGTCTCCGTCATTCCCAGAGTAGTTGTAAAAAACCGTTATCAGAGCGTCCATGGCACCCTCGAGCTGGCTTGGCATGTTGGTGTGAAGGATGAGAAACCTTGCAGCCTTCTGAAAGACATATGTGTTTTGTGACTTAGACTGAGCAAGACATAAGTATTTCTTCACATTCAATTAAAGTAACAGTGATTAACAAATGTTTAAACCACAAGGTACAAACAATAACAACCTCAATGAACAAATTCAACCATCAGACAGAACATAAAAGACTTCACAGTGAGAGATTAAAGGACTATGCAGTTTTTACAGTGATGCTGTGACCTCAACCATTTTACTGCCCAGTATATATCACTATATTTCCAATAATAATGTCTATAACGCTTAATCATAGGTAGTGTGAGAGAGGAGCCCTTACCTGGTTAGAGTCCGGTACAATTGTGACGACAGAAGCTGCAGCACAGCTTGTTTATTAGGACATGAGGAGCAGCTAAGTGGGCCATCCTCTATCTTTGTAGCGATAATTAATTCCACAGGTGAGACGCCCATGGTAACTGTCTTCCTTTCCAGGTTTTAATCAATGCTGTCGAGTGGAAAACAAAACATGTACCTGTGTAACCCGGGCGCCCCATGTGTATTCATCAGATTCAAACAAAGGAGCCGTACACGTCCCCCTTCACATACGCCTGAATCACTTACATCCCAGGTATGATTTCAGCATGCTGCAATACTTTATCAAAAAAAAAACAATTTCTATTGTCACATTTTAGGCTAAAACCCATTTTCACAAGTTTGTCTTCCATAACGGGCTGAAACATTCAAAACACTTCAAAAAACAGCTGTAACAATCTCCAGTTGGATTAGTACTCCTTTTTATTCCTCTCAAGACCCACCTGGCCACGCATGCTGTCTGTTCAACACCGGCTCTGATGATTGGTTTTTGATTGGTCAGCAGCAGGCCAGGCAGGCCTCTATATAGTCAACATCTTGTGCACATGCATAGTGCATGCACAGTGTAAAGTGCAACTATCCAGCAGATGTGTATGTCTACAAGGTTTGCTTGATTGATTGTTTAAGAGGGAAAATACTTCCCAATATATTACAGCTTTCTGTAATTTAGAAGTTCATAACACCTTCTGCCTTTCATGCCTGGCGTGGCTAACCTAAGGCCAGGAACAAAAAAGAAATGATGTTGCAATAAGACATGAGGCAATTGGAAATAACACGGCCGCCGAGGCTACATTTCCGCAGAGCAATATTGAAAACACACTTTGTTTTTGCTTCAGCGATGTTTCTGGCAAAAGACTCAAGGAATACTCAGAGTTGTTGTGGAAGTTTAAAGTGGAACCACTCACAGGCAGGAAGTGAGAGATATGTATCGGAGTGTGACATTGCATTACGGCTTAATCGATATGGTGAACTTGTGTCCGAGATGAGGATGGAGTCTGGAGCAGGAGCATGAAAAAGCAAATTAAAGGTTTACAAAAAATACTGAGCGTAATTGTTCTTAATTTAAGCATTTATTTATTTATTTAAAGATAAATAGTAAGGATGGGGGAGAGAGGGGGCATGGCATGTGCCACATGTCCTGGGTCGGACTGGACTTGGGGCTGGTGGATGCACCCCAAAAATACAAATAAAAATTAAAAACTTTGTGTCACTTGGACACAAGGCCCATTCTCAAATGTGATCGTCTCTCTATAGTGTCTTTGTGTCAGTGGAGAATAACAGGTTATTTAGCCCCGGCCCCCAAAGACCACACCTGAGGGATGTTGGTTATCAGGTGTGCCCGCAACTTTTCCTCCACTCCCAGAGAAGAGAGAATATCATTTTCCATTTATTAAGGTGATGAAATAGTTTCCCTCACAGCTGCTAATACTACATGTTGCACAAGAAAGTGACCCCTTGGTGACACACCCTCAAAACCCGAACACACACACACACACACTCACACACACCACTTCAAAGGAGCCAATGATATGTGTTAAAATTACTGAATTACCACAGAATCCACAGCTCAGTGAGATATAGATTTATTTTAGATTTCAGTGTGGGATCTAATACAGCAAGTTTCCGATGACGTCCTACAAGTGTCAAAGGAACCTTTACAAACTATGAAGTGGTTCCATATCACATCCAGTAGAGGAAAAGAAAATCCCCAAAATGATATTATGATATGTAATGATATTACAGGAACTGTGGCTCAGAAAATAATATCTGATTGATCATTTTGAAGAAGTGGTGAGTTATCATAGATAATCAGTCATCAAAAGCAGAAGTCAGCCTCACATTCAAACAGAGGCTGTTGCTCGGGATGCTCAGAGCCTTTACCTCAATGATACTAGTCTACCCTCTAGAGGTTAACAAGCAGCAGTAACTGGATCTTAACCATGTTTCTGGAAGAACGTGGGTGAGGTAAAAACTGGATCTAAACCATATCTGACTCGGGGATGAAGAACTTACTGACCCTCTATATAGAAATTAAAGATAAAAATTAGTATGACTTTACTTTTTTTTCATTCAGTACGACTGTTTGCCCCATGAACCCTCCCATAACTGGTGTTTTTAAATTGGTGATATCACATCATTCCTCCTGGCTTATGGATACTGTATTACATGTGATTCCAGTGAAAAAAATGGAAATATTTTGTTTGGTTGGGGGAAAAAAATGAAAAACAAAACTTTCTATTCCATGTTTATGAACTATTGATCTGTATACAAATGTAATTATTGCTACTTTTACAGTAGATGATGCCCAGATATCGCCTGAACAAACAGATCTCTCCATTGTTTCTTCCTTTGTATTGTAGAATAACTAATTTAGAGCAGCACTTGTAGATTTCTTTCTTAGTCATGTAGATATGTATTGGTTTATTGACATTTCTTACATTGTGACTAACTGAACTTGAACTGTGTTGTTGTTTTCCATTGAAAGGCATTGTGGATTGACATCACGTCTGTGGCAGTCACTCCTGGGCTGTGGGAACTTGCCATCAAGGCCCCCGTGAGGACTTGTGTCATTGTGTTCATAAACTCTTTCATGCTCTTGTTAAAAAAAGCATATTCTATTATTGTCTTCCCTCCAGACACTTCCTTCCACTCCTTGACCTCCATCGTAGCCTGCCACCACCACAATTAACTAAGAGCCTGCAGAAAACGCAGTACAACCCATCAGGGAGAAATTAATTCAATCATTCCTGTGAATGTCTTCATAGATCTCCTGCTGACCTTGAGGCATTCAGAACCACATCCTGATGGATGCCAGCAACACTTCTCCTTCACACCGCCAGTCTACCTACAACGTTCACTCTAACAGACCACCACAGTATATATACATGTTTCCCTTGCTACAAGCCAGGTCCGCTGTTCCTGGCAAAAATGATGCATGCACAGGAAATTATGTATCTGCTATGGCTTAAGGTCGTAGTTGATGCGCCAAATGTGGAAGAAGAGACCAGGTTGAAGAAGAGTCTGAAAAAAAGAATTGTTGTTGCTAGGTTTTCAACTTCACATGGATGTACAGTCAAAAAAAATGAGAGCCACCTACAGAAACTGAAACTTGATCAGTGGAAAATATAAAGAAAAAGACGTCACAGTACTGACTAAAATGACACACTGAAAATGGAATGCAAAAAGAGAGACATATTTACATTTCACTCCTTCAATGACCAGTTTTGGTGACTTTTAAAGGTCTATGTTAGATTTCCCTTTTAATCTACACAATCCACAATCTTCTCAGTAGATCAAAAGATATAGTGGAGTGATGAATTTCTAATCTATTCGTTCCCTACTGGGTTAGTCATTGTCCCCTGTATTCAGCTCAATGTATTTTTTATGGGCTGTAAAAAACCTCCTGCCCTAAAAGACAAAAGCCTTTTCAACACACATCAATAATTGATCAGTGTGGTCTGTTTTGATATGCCATAGAAAAACTATTCAACTCAACAATAACTGTTGGAGAGATGTTTGTATTGTTTCATTCGGTGAGGATGAGTATGCAGCACTGTTTGGAAGGGGGCAGTTAGGTTTTAACAGAAACTGTCTTTTAGTCCTCAACTCAGCAGCTCCTTATAAAAGCTCAATGAACACACTCGGTACATCGAATGCAGAAAATCTGAAAGGAATTTAGATGAATTTAGATGAATTTAAGGATGATTCAAAAGGGTTGCCAACATGCAGTGTTGCATATATAAATATGCTGGTAACAACAAAGCTGAAGATCGCTGAAGACTAAAGTTTATTTAGTCATATCCACTGCTCCTGTGTGTAAACAAATGCTGTATTTGTATGACTTTGAGATATATCCTGTAGATTTAAAGGAGATCCGGCTAATTAACAAGGCTGACAGGTTTTAAAAAGCAGGCTGTAGGCTGGTGCCTATATACCTATAGTGCATTTTGAGTCACGCCAGACAGGTGGGCTGGCTGTGCAAACAAGCATTGCTCATAAGAAACCAGTCTGACAGGAAAAGTTGAGTGGCAGGACATTGACTTACTTAAGGAAGAGAAATACAGTGATAGGTACCTGCACAGCAATACAGATAACGGACGTCTCCTGTTTTAATACACTATTATTAGCGAGTTGGCTAACCTCACCCAGTTGACATATTACCTGCTTTCTTCTTTCGGGAAGCTGAACAGAGGAAAACCGTCCCATACTCAGACCATCCGACTGCGGCACACAGCCTGGGTATTCTCTCTAATATGAAAAGCATGACCCATGAAGCAATTCAAGACACATTTTGATTTGGTGTTTATTACAAAAACAGTCAAGGAATATATCTTTATGAAACTTGATCGTTCTGACATCTCCACATATCAGTGCTGACAGTAATTCACACAATCATAATATTAGCTAGATAAGCTGGCAGTATTCAAGTATTCCAACAAGTTTACTAGTCCTGCAAATGATCTGTTGCTATGTAGTAATGGAACTGTAATGATTATGCCCAGTATTCACCCTTTTCTTCATGATACTGAATAGCTTCAGCCTTGTTGACAAGGTTGCTGGCAGCAAGTGTCATAAATGTTTTGGCCAATGGGTGCTAATTAGCCACAAAGCTAGCCACAGTGTACCATTGGAGAGGTACATTACATTACTGTCATTTAGCACACGCTTTTATCCAAAGCGCCTTACAAAGGTGATAATTGACACTATATGGGGATCGAACCCGCAACCCTGAGAGTTCCAAGGCTGTCCTTGACTGTAACGGATGTGGTTGTGCTTTGTTCATATCAAATAGATGCTGGGTAGGGTAGTGTGGTGAATGTGATATGTTTCATCATAAGATCTATTGATTGAATTACACCAAAATCAGACTGAGGTTTGGTAGCTTGAGCTTGAGCTTGAGTGTTATATACAGATAGAGAGACCTTTGTTTCGTGTGCCCTTCCTAGTTGGATCCATGCACACATGGATTTATTTATTTATTTATTTATTTAATCTATTTAACTAGTTGTTATATGAGGATGGAAACACAAGTGCTTTTAACCTTTGGTATTAATGTAACCACATGCATCTCAGACCACCTCCCGAGACAGGATGATTGGATCTTCATTGCATCTTGGGTGCATCGACCCTGCAGTCATGGCCTATCCAAATATCATCTGGACAACCAAGACACACGTTAATACCAGGTGTAAACATGTTCATGGTAGATATATATATTCCTGAAAATTAACCTAGCCTCACACCAGGGAAGGACTATAACCTCTCTCACCTTCCTGTATTGGAATGCTCTTTTTAAAAATATATTGTGAATGTGTTTCATTCATGAAAAAGGTACATAAAGCTATAGTGTAGTGATTGAATAACTGAATGATTTCCGTTATAAACTAATCAAAGTTTATATTTTCCCATGTGTACTGTTTATTTCATCTAATGGAACTTTTTGTCAGAGTGAGGATGTTGTCATATCATCTTTATAAGCCCTGATGGGTGGAAGGTCAATACTTCTTGCTGCCTTTCTCCACCCACAACCTCCTTTGATGCCCTATTGGCAAAATATAATAATGATGGTGTAAACAAAAAAAATCTGATGTGACCTTTTACGAAGACGTTCAAGGCTATTTTATTTTGGCATCACAAAACATTATATTGAATCCAGTTAAATATAGCATTTTATGTCTTAAATTCAGTTTTAGAAGTCTTAAAAATGTTTTTGGTGTGCTGTTCTTTGAGAAAGTAATCAAGTCATGCAGATTATATTCTGATGGGTCCACAGTTGTTCATTGAGTTACTGCAGTGAAACATTCGGTATATCTGGCTTCTCACACTCTCTCACTTGGTTCTCTGGAGAAAGCCATACATAGTGTTTATTCTGTTTATTCTCAGTGATGTGAACTAAACCAGTTTTGAAAAGAAATTCATAGTTAAATTGACTCAATGGCTGACTATTACACATACAATAACCATAAAAATCTCCCTTGTGAACAGAATTATTCTAATCACGCCACAGAAACTGTGGAAGTCACTTCGCTTTTTTAAATTTTCAACAAAGCAACCTTTTTATGCTTATGCAATCAAACTGAGCAATAAGCCAACTACAACTCAGCATCAATAAGGCAGCGCTTTTGAATCCATGTCCCCTCTGACAGTTTTCCTATGATTAATTACTCTTTTGGGCCCATGGCATGTGTGTGTGTGTGTGTGTGTGCGTGTGTGTGTGTGTGTGTGTGTGCGTGTGTGCGTGTGTGTGTGTGTCTGTGAGCAAAAAGTAGCAGGAGTGTGAGAGAATGGAGAATGATTAAAACACATCTAACCGATGTTCAGGTAGCCTTCATCGACGTCGTCATCATGTCAGGGTTAACAATGGCACAGATAAAGAGAGACTACCACTTATGTTGTTGTGATCAAATCAAATTCACAAGTAGCGGAAGCTCTCTCTCCATGATTTGGGTCAAAAAATGAGAGCTCTTGTGGCCCGGCTCCTGAATCCTGGCTGCGGTCCTTGTGTGCATGAAAAAAGGGCCCTTCACAGAGCGAGGGTGGGGGTGGAGGTGGGGCTTCAACATACATAAAAGGCTAAGACGAACTGCCAGTCCAATTTGGCACAGCATCACCAGATTGAATAACTAAATGAGGTAGTCGATAGGATCTATCCATTCACTTGGAGCCCATTCATCCTCTCCTGCAGCTTGTTAGAAAATAATTTGAAAGAGAGACTCTACATTAACAGCTGTTAGCAATAGGCATGGGCAGGTTACTCAGCACTGAGGCTTTATCCTGGATATTGGATGTGGGCAACATGACTGTGGGTCTGCCTGAGGGCTCGGTCCTGCAGCCTGCCTGGGACTACCTGCACCAGAGCCACCATGACCTCCTCAGGAGCCCTCTCTTCCCTGTGGTCCTTTCCGTCTCCACCTACTTCCTCCTGGTGACCCTCTACACGGCCCTGGACCTGCTGGCTCCCTCCTGGCCCTGCATCAACCGATACAAGCTCCATCCAGACAGACCCGTGACCTGGGCGAACATCTGGACTACCTTGGCCATCACCGTCTACAACCACCTGCTTTACATCTTCCCCGCC
>CABFOQ010004815.1:5759-28884 GCA_900660455.1 Gephyroberyx darwinii | reverse complement strand
ACCCCGCTGCCCCGCGACGCACCCACTCTCTGGGGCTTCTTCCTGGGGATCCTGGGCTGCACGGTGGTCTTTGACTTCCAGTACTACCTCTGGCACCTGTTGCACCACCGGGTTCCTTGGTTGTACCGGACCTTCCACGCGGTGCACCACCAATACAACCAACCCTTCAGTCTGGTCACCCAATACCTGTCTGGCTGGGAGCTGTTCAGTGTGGGATTTTGGGCCACAGTGGACCCCATTCTGCTTCAGTGCCACTGCCTCACTACATGGGGCTTCATGGTCTTCAACATCTATATTTCCACGGAAGACCACTGCGGCTACGACTTCCCATGGTCCATGCATCACCTGGTACCCTTTGGGCTTTGGGGTGGCACACCTATGCATGATGCGCACCATCAACGCCCTGGTACTAACTTTGCCCCATTCTTCTCCCACTGGGACTGGCTAGGGGGCACCCACACCATGCCACCTCCCTCTAGCCACACGGCCACTGCAGATCCAGAGGATATGAAAGGGGAGAAAGACTTGAATTAATCTCTCACCGACTCTCTCTTTTTCCCAAACTCTCCCTCTCCTCTGTCCGATACCTTCTCTCACTACTCTGCTTTCCTCAGAACAGCTTTCTCTGTCAAGTCTTCTACTCTCTCAGCCTTTCCTGCCTTTATGATATGATTCTGTTGACTCACCCCGTGTTGTTTTCTATTCTCTAACAGAGCATTGGTATTCTTCACACTTTAGGAGTTGATTATCAATCTAACCTCTTGATTGCATCCGGTAAGTTGATAAGAATTATTATACCATTTATATTGTATTTCTACAGTTTGATGTGTTGCTATTTTGTTTCCGTAGCATGCTCAGGTCAGATTTCCTTTAAAAAAAAGTTTAAAAAAACAAAAAAACAATACTTGTTTGAAGAATGCTGAATTCACTTTTTAGATGCTGTTTTTGTTACATTTCACTAGATTGACAGGATGGTAGATGATGTGTTATCTGTCAAAGCAATTACACACACACATACATTCTGTCTCCAGTGCTCTTCCTCTCACTCACATGCATGAATGGCAGTCTTTTAGCTGCATCCCAGTATGATGCGTGGGAGTAATACTAATTTATCATGCTCTCTTCCACACAAAATGCTCTTATTGGCAGTTCTTACGTAAACCTCCAAAACAGAACACCTCTGTGATACAGGTCTGGCCAAGATTATTGGCACCCTATATCATTTTATGCAGATAATATACAATAACTTCTGAAATAATTGGAAATCAAAACAACGTTTAGTCTCCACGCGTTCATCTGTTTTATTTAACAGCACATGATAAAACAGTAAGAACGCAAATATTAAAAAATATATATTTTATGGCTTCAAAATTGAAAATGACTATGGCCAGGATTATTGACTTGAACTTAAACCTCTTTGAATAAAACCACGTGGCTGTTTTGAGTCAGCGTATAAAGTATTACATTGTTTACTTGGTCTTTATTATTCACATTTTTTGTTCATATTTAAAAGTGCTTATACTTCAACAGACAAACCAGCAGAGGTCGCTATAAATCCTACTCTAATCCTACTCTATAAATAAAACTCTGGATCCCAGCATGAATCAGAAAGCAGAACTACATCTCAAGTAAAAATAAACAAAGGGTAGTTTCTTAAGGTGCACTTCCAGCACTTCTGCTTCAGTGCATCATCATAACCATGCAATTTGTATATGTTTCATATAGTATTTTTTGACGTATCATTTACAGTATGACATAAATATATAAAAATACATATACTTCTTTTGTTCAATAGTATGTGTAAAAATATCACAGAGGAAATGCAATGTGTCAACGCATTACAAAGTGTCTGCACTGGAGTTTAACCTTTATTTAACTGTCTGTGGCTCACCTCCCTTTTGTTATTGTTCCCCAGGTGACTGTGCTTGCAGAACTGGTTTGACATGTTGACTGTTGAAACGTGCCATGCCTTTTTTACCTAGTCAGACTCCTCAAGCATATCTGTGTCTGTACCTGCATGTGTGTGTATATGTTAAAAGTGCATTTTAGCACTGGGATCTTCAACATAACTCGAATAAACTGACTTTATCCACACCTATGAGAGTCTTATGGATCGCATGTATCTCATCTTATATTTGGTTCAACATAAAACAACATCAGATCTACTTGATATGACCCTCACCCTAGGAAGCTTATACATTCTTTTTTTTTCCCCCATCGATTTATATCTGAGAAATATGTTCTTCTAGGAATGTCACAGACAAAACAAAAACGTTACGGCTGTGGAATATTTCCAGGGCCCGAACACACACATATTTAAAAGACTGTAACTCCATCTCCTCCTGATGTACAACACCCAGCCACCTGAATGACAAAACCCTGTGATTGTGTAGGGCAGCTTATGGTATCTGTATCAGTTGTAAATGTCTGTAAATGTGGCCAGTGATAGCAAAAAGAAAGAAAAATGTTGAAGGTCAGTTTCGCTGCCTCCCACATCCCCAAAAAATGTAGCTCTATTTACAATACTGAACCAGCAGCTCCTCTAGTGTCATATTACTGAGCCAAACATGGAAATAAAATGCAAGTGTTGATGTTGAAACGGTGTGAGACGGTGTGCCAATTTATAGTCCGGTCAAAGTGAAAGAAAGATAACAGAGGAGAGGACAGTGTCACCATTGAGCCTCGTAGCACAACACTGGCTTTTCCTCAGTTCCTGAATGCGTGATTAAAATGAGGTAATGCAACAGCACAGATCCTTTCTTGAGATCCGCCATCAAGTGTCAAGTTGAAACTGTGTGATGCACTCAGTTCTTTGGGTTGCAGTTACAAGCCTTTACAAGCAGGATGAGCAAATGGGGATTCCTTGCATACCAACCTTGCCTCTCACGGCTGACATGCGCAACCTACTTGTATTGCATATTTAACCATATATGCATGTGTGCTCTACAGGTTTGTATGTGCAGAGTTTAAAACTGCTTTCTCCACTACACAGATTCGCTCCAGGTTTGTATTGTGAAACTGCATAAATCTGATGCGTCGTGTGCCTAGGGAGTGGTTCTGTCCCCAACCTGTGAAAGGAAGGTATTATACTCACAGGGTGCTGACAAAAGGCTAGATGACACTCCTCAACAATCATTGACCTCCGTAAAAGGGCCTTAGAGCACTGCCTCAACCAATCATTTAACAGGAAGCTATCACCATTCACAACCCCGTGTGTGCGCATGTGTGGGTGTAATGGTTGGGGGTGGTACTGGCTAGAAAACAGATCACTTTACCTACTCCTTATCTACAGATAAAAGACCAGACCCAGTCAGTCAGTATTACAATTACTACAAAATCTTCAGTTAAGTTAGCATTTCAGGGCGTACTCACACTTGGCTTGTACCGTGCCGGAGCAAGATTGCCCCCCCTCCCCACTCCCCCGCTGGCTGGTGCTCACATTGCACTTAACGTTCCGGGCCCGAGCACGCTTACATCATCATGATGCAACTTCCTGTGTTGAAGAAAAGCGCTTTTTCACAGCACAGTGGAGTTCATAATTTTACTTTGTGGCTTATTTGGAGTGGCTTTGGGTGCGGTGACACACGGGACTCTCACATGACTTATAGATTTATGCAACGCAGCGATTTTCAGTTAAATTGAGAATATGAGTTTCAGTTGAACAAAACTGCAAATTGTTTTGGGTTTTGCACCACAAAGTGGGGATCTAGGACAGGGTTGCATTTAAAAACATTATCAATCACAAGAATCTAACCTATCAAGAGGGGACACGGTATATAATTTAAAAGAAGACTGACTGAACAGTAAAACACTGGTGGCTCAATACTGAAACTAGTTTAGGTCTCCGTAGTCCTTAAATAACATAATTTCAAGAGCCTTTGGGTACTTCTACATCAATTCCCGTGAGAATCAATGTGTCAGTGAAAACGAGAACATGCCTCTTCATGCAGTTAAACATTCTCTAACCTCTTTCACAACTCTTTTTGGGAATCTAGTGTGTTCTGTAGGTAATAGAGCACGAGTAAGCCAAAATCCTCCTATTTTCACTAGAGGAAAAAAAGAAGAGTAAAAAAAACAACTGGGCTTTAAATTTTGCCAAACTAAATATCACCTACCACACATTCCATGAATTCCACCGGGCGTAGCAAAGGGACTCCTGACAATGAATCACGTCCCTGCATCATTCTCCAGCAGCATGATGAAAATGACTCACTCTACCTGATGAGTTACGCAAGAGCAAAGAAGTTTCATAGAAACTATAACCTGTTGCTTTATTGTTTATTTATGAAACCACATAACAAGTTACAAACATCTTTTTCTCATCACATTCACACTTAAAGCTCAAAAGTTCTCAAAATGATGACAGGTTAAAAAGGTTTAAAATGACTCAATTCTTTTTTTTTATGCTGTATATGCTACAAAAGCAAATACACAAGGCAAAAAGGACCTTTGAGTTGTTCCTTTGACCACAGCCATATAATATATATTCACATTATGCATGTTCATCAAGGTCATAGTATGCCGAGAGACCCTTTTACAACTTCTTTCCTCTGAGTACATCAAGTTGGGCATTTCACTATAGATGTCTTGTTTGCTTTCAATGGTCTTCCGTCCGGTACACTAGTCAGTCAAAATCTTGAGAGAGCCACATGACAATTTGGGTAGCTATTCATGCCAAACACGGCAATATACTGCAGGCTTTCTCAGGTTTCTGTCTCTACAAGTCTTCACTGACTTGAACATTTTTCTTCTTTATATAAAAACGTAACAATAATGTATGTTCGGGTTTCACATTTTAGCGATACACAACCGTTCATGACAGAAAAATATGCATTTCAAAAATCATTCTACTCCCATCCCATCTCAGTCATCCTCGCATTTCTAAAAACTATATGACCACACTCTTTGCAGTGTACACAGCTGGAGATGACGGTTCATCTTTGGCGGGTTTTCTGGTGCTTTGCGGTCACCTGGTTATGATCAGTGTGCTCTCTACCTGGGTGTCACTATGTCCATAGCTATTCTGTCTCAGTGTCACAACAAGGCGTGTACAATACAATGTTGTAGTGCACCAGAATACGATCACAGGCGGGATCATTGATATCCTATCAGAGTCCTTTGCTCTCCTCACTTTGATTAGCAGGTACTGCTCTGTGTATTCTCCGTTTGTGACATGTAGGACTTGCTCTTCTTGGAGTACTTCATGGAACTGAACGAAACCCTCATCCTCTCCACGGTCCGGCTGCTCCTGCAAAGCAGCGTGTTCTTCACGTGGTCCCTAAAGTTCTCCGACACAAAGTAGTAGATGAAGGGGTCCAGGCAGCTATTAAGGCTGGCCAGGCACAAAGTGGTGATGTAGAAGGCATAACCATTATTTATCACCCCGTCCTTTAGCAGAGAGTAATGCACCACCAGCATTATGTTACTGGGGATGAAACACAACAGGAATGTCACCAGCACAATCACGATCAACACCACGGCTTTCTGCCGGTTGTTCCCCTCTGTGCTTTTCCCCAGGGTCTGGAGTAAAAGGACGTAGGCCACAACGATGACAATGCAAGGGATGAGGAACACAATCATCGCCATTAAGATGAAGTAGTAGTAGGGGAGCTTGACGTCAGGGAATGGATTATCTAGGTCATGGATGATGTTGACGTCATGGCACGTGGTAATGTTGGGGTCTTTGACTCTGGCTGTTTGGTCATATAGGTATAGAGGAGTGGTGGTAAGCCAGACGAAAGCCCAGATGGACACAGAGACAGCAATGGCCACTTTGTTGTTCTTCCTCTGGTGGGACAGGGGGTGGGCCACAACCCAGTACCTCTGCACACTAAGGCAGGTAATGAAAAGGACGGAGCAATACATGTTCCCATAGAAGAAGCCCACTAGGACTTTGCACATTCCTTCTCCGTAGATCCAGTCGTTACCGTTAAAATGGTAGGCGATCTTAAGTGGGGTCCAGATGACAAAAAGCAAGTCGGACAGAGCCAGGTTGGCCATGTAGATGGATGACGGATGCTTCTTCTTGGTCCTGAAGAGGAATACCCAGATAGCCATGGCGTTGGTGGGCAGTCCCACCACAAACACGATGATGTAGACAATTGGGAGGAAGACCGTCGTAAGATGACTGTTCAAGACCTTCTTGGCTGTCGAGCCGACCAACACCCCATCTTCTGTCTCTGTACCACTGAAGCCTCTGTCGTCTTTGATGTCAGAAAGGTTGATAAGAGAAGCAGAGGTACGTTAGTGTTTACTGTCAGGCAATACTGTCATTTGCCTAAACATGAGTCAGTATTTTTCCCCTTCCTCTGTGACCACAGAGGTGTGTGTCTTCAGTTTCAGTAGAGTTTGAGTTGTTGGTGGCAGACCCACCTTACTTGTTTGAATCAAATTCTGTCAGATAGTTTTACAATGGCAATCAGGATCAAAAGACGCAACATAAATAATTTTGAACTGTGGAATATAGTCAAGCCGTTGGGTTATACATATTTTCTTTGTTCAACAGGTTATAACGAGTCAGTATAGTGAAAAAGGACCAGCAGGAGCAAGCCTTACCTTTCTCAGACAGACAGTTCTTGACGAAAGACAAAATGAGGAACAGGTGAAACCAACGTGGCGTCAAAGTCATTCTGCAGTTCAAGGTTTTTATCAGTCGTAGTGTCCACGGGTGCGGCTGCGTCTCTCGTCTCAGCTGTTGTCGAAATGCCAATGACTCCTCAAATAGCTGGTTTTTGATACCTGCATGGTGTCACACGGTCAGGTGATCGCCCTCCTGGTGGATTTCGGTATTACCTTAGGAAGTCTTCCGCACACTCTGATCTAGGGTCAGTCTTTACCTCGCTCGGCCCCGATTGGCCATTGTGCACATCGGAAACGGATCGTATTTTCGCACCAAAGCTTGTGTAGACTCAACTTCCGGGGACCCGGGGAGCAATTATGGTGCATTCCTTTGTACTCGGACCTCGGAAATCTCGACTTCCTAGTACAATGGAATGCACCATTTTCTGATGACTGATTAGTTATTATTATTTAGTCAACGTGATAAATTACCGGAATAAATTATTAGTTGAACAATTCCATTTAAATTACTTTATTCTCTTCTTAATTACCTTTTTATTTGCAGAATAGTTTACCACCTTTTTAGCCTCGCACAAGTCTTGTGACATAAATTATGTAGTACCAAATTGATCAGTTATATAATAGAGTATTTTAAAACGAAAAATGAAGGTTATTGATCACTGCTAATGACATGTTATTTGAGTGGAAAACAAAACCTTACATTTTCTGTTAATTGCTGACACTGTCACTGTATGTGAACTGGCTTTGGCTGTTCTTGGTACCTACAGCTGCACAATCTGTTTGATTGTTGCGGTAAACATTTGTGTTACAGTAAAAAAAAAAAAAAGGGAAGTTTGCATTCCGTCACATGTGACTCTCCCTTAACCCCTAAACGGACCTTCTTGGAAATCGCTTCCCAGTGCAAAAGTTTATTGAGTGAGCTGAAGACCCTGTGCCTTACCACCATTTCTGTTCAGTCAATAAAAATGTCCGTTGAGGCAATTATTGTCTATGGCCTCTCTATGGCCCTCTTTCTCTATATTGGTCTTTGCTCAAGCGCACAGTTGCAGTGAGGAATGAAGTACTGGAGTCTAGGAAATTGACTACAGGACAGCCAGTTGGTTTAGCCTGGAAAAAAGGGCTCATATTTTATTTCTTCAGTTATTAGTTCCATTGCTTTGCACCTTTACATAACTCTTTCTCTCTCATACAACACAATCAGAGCCCTGTCCTCCCGGTACTACTTTATTGTAAATGGTGATGTAGCACTCCCTACTGGAGGAGAAAGACCTTGGACAGTGTTGTAGCCTGTTACACGGGGTACGCGTATATTTTCAACCAGCAGGGGGCAGCACATTTCATTTTCTTGGTCATCTTTCAAACAATACCACATTGACACTCACGCATACATTCATTATTAGTCAGAAACAAAAGTGTAAAATGATATATTCATGATATATTTATAATAAAGTACAAAGTAAGTAGTGTTTGACAGCTCTGCATAGGTTAAGCTCAAGTGTTTTTTAGTAAACAACTGTACAAAATAAGACAAATGAGAAATAGTAGTAAATAGTTTCCTTCCATTAATTGGAATACACATTGATTCACTAGAAGCTCATTAATATAAGCAGTGCAATAATGATAGCATATATTAAATGTTTTGTGCACAGATTTTGTGTTTCATTGACTTTTCATCTAACCTTTCATCTACACACTTTTTTTTTTTACTAATACTGTCATGTTGTACTCACGTCTGAAGCTTGGTTTCTCAATGAATATTTACTGTTATGAAAGCAAGATTTCATTGTAGCATTGTTACATTGTAGCATTACAGCTTAATTTATCCTCTCTTCATTTCCATCTTGAAACAAAAACTGTTACTTAGACTATAAGCGCTGAGCAGCTCTCCTTTGTGCTCAGAGACATCTTTGTTCAGTTTCTATCTACTGTGTGTCTTGAACCGTTCACCTGTTTCATAGCACTGTAAAACGTGGTCACAGGTAACAGTCGTTTCAATCATTTAGATCCATTTCAATCCCTCAGACCAGGAGTTTCTTATACTGGCTGTTGAGGCTGGCTTGGAAGGAGTCCATTTTGGTGATTGGAGTATTTGCTTTGGAACTGTTTTTAAGGCTGGATTTAAGAATCGTTCTAGTGCTGGTCCTGGATGAATCAGATGATGAATGAATGCTCTTTCCACCCTCCGCGCCCTTCCGACACCCCAGCACAGCTGCCAGTTGTCTCTGGCATTGGGACGATCCAAAGTAGTAGACCAGGGGATCCAGGCAGCAGTTCAGACTCCCCAAACACATAAACACCAGATAGGCTGCATAGGTGCCATCAGGGACGTCTTGGCCCTCCGCATTGGCTCCCTGGCTGAACTGCAGGTAGTGCACCAACAGTAGAATGTTGGTAGGCGTGAAACACACCACAAATAGCACCAGCACCGTTAGTGCCATCACCACTGCTCTTGCCTTTCTGCGCGAGCGTCCTGTAATCCCGTGTGGGACCCTGGTTAGAGACCAGATCACCCGAGTGTAGCACACCAATGTGATCAGCAGAGGCAGGAAGAAGAGGGCACAGCAGATGGTGGAAAAGTAGATCTTGTAGTACCACTGTAGCTCAGTCAGCTCCTGGACGTCATGGCAGGTGGTGATTCCTAACTGTGTTAAATGAACAGTCTGCCTGGAGAGGACCAGGGGCACTGAGCCAGCCAAGGCTAATATCCACATAGCTATACAGGTTATGACCGCGGTCTGCGGCCTTCTCCATCCCAGAGAGTCAATGGGATAGACTACAGCAAGAAGTCGGTCCACACTGATGCAAGTAATGAGGAGAACGGAGCAATGCATGTTGCAATAGAAGGCTGCGGTGACCACGCGGCACATCGCCGGGCCAAATATCCAGTCGTTACCATTGAAGTGGTAGGAGATCTTGAAGGGGAGCAGCAGGGCAAAGAGCAAGTCAGCACAGGCTAGATTAAGCATATAGATCACTGCTGGCTTCATGGGCCGGATTTTCCGAGTAAAGGTTACCACAGCAATGGTGTTGAGAGGCAAACTGATGAGGCAGACCAGGGTATAGAAGGAGGGTATGAGGATGGTGGACATAGTGCCGGTGAGGAACAGTTGCGCTTCGTCCGACATAGACTGCACGGTTGTTCCATTACCAAATCCACGTCCAGAGCGATTCATGATGGAAACATTGTCACCTTGGAGAAGTTCATCCAGTGGTAGAGGCTCATCTGTAACATCCTTGTGAACTATGGCAAAGGTCCTCACAAGTGAGCTGCCTGAGAAGAAAAAAGAGATCCAAATGAGTCAGGGCAGTCTGAGAAATAGAAGTGCAAGATGATTTAATACCATTCCTATGAAGAGCATTGTGATTTTCTCCTGTTGTGTTGTTTTTCTGTCATGGATAAATGCCTCAAAATATCTATTGATTGATATCGGTGGCAATTTATTTGAGATATCATTTCAGTTTCATATCATTTTAGTTATAGACATGAAACATCTACATCAGTAATGATTAATTCCAATGAATCATTCAGCAAAAACTCGGGCATAAACCCAGACGAGCCTCCTTACCGTTATATATTGCAGCCGAGGCATGCGCAGATACCAGAAAAAGCAGGAAAGCTGTTGAAAACATTGCAGCCAACAAGTTGTAGGTAATTTGTCAAAAAAGAAGAAAAAAAACAGTCTTTAGTGTTTTGTTTGATCACGTATATTCCGCCTGTCTCTTCACGGTCTCTTTTCGTGCTCAGTATGATCGTCTACTGTTTTCACTGGAGGTGTAACGCCCCCGGTACCCCGGTCGCCGCTGACGCAGAACTGAGCAATGAGTTCCTTTCTGCTGATGTCATTGGTCCCATCAAACACAACATTTAGATGGGTCACTGGCATGAAACGAACAACAAGGCCTGTATATTATAAACAAACACGCACGGATAAGAAAAGACGAGCTATTTTTAAGAATCTGTGATGCGCCAAACTCAGCCGACATGATGAGCCATGAATATCCTAGAATATTCCTAGAATATTCCTAAAATGGGACTAAAGGTGTGTCTGTGGTAGTGTGTTTTGCTATATTGTATTTGTATCCCCCATGATAACTGTATAATATTCTATTTTCCAGTTGGTATTTATAGTGTGTCTGGTACTAAATTATGATTTTCTAGTCATCTTATCCGTTATCGTATTTTGTTTTTATCTCGTGCGGTAATATTCCAGTTGGACTTTATAGTGTCTCTGGTACTCAATAAAAAAAGTTTATGGTGATATTACTGTACTTGATAGTATCTTTCTATCTCCATATGGTAGCACTATAAAAACACTGTAATATTTCAGTTGGTACTTATTTACGGTTTACCGTATACTTACGGTATTTGTATAATACTCATTTGATATCATTTGATGTCTTAAGGGACCATATCATGAAAAATGTGATTCTTTTGATCGATTGCGATCCCTATGAAATCCAATGTAAACAGAAAATAAAATGACAAATATAAAATAAATAACGTTTAACTTTCTTATTCTATGGATTTTTTTTAGACACAAAGTAAAACAAACGGCACTGAAAGCAATCCAAGTGTGTTGTTACAATTTGCAAGTGTAACTTTACCAGTCCTGTCTCTGGGTCTACCAGATTATTTGCTATTGAGCAACAGTAGCAAGGCTTTTCTGACAAGAGAAATGCATGATGCAGATTTTGACCTTGCTCTTATTAAAAACCTCTCTATTTTCAGTTTTTTTATTATTATTTTTTTAACTTTTTGTCAATTAGTCTGAAAAAGGGGAGTGACCCTGCCATTGGTAAAATTCTCCACAGGAATCTCATTTGGACTTGCCTAATTTGTCTGGTTTGGGAAATAAACTACTAAGACATTTATAATTTAAACACATGTATTAGCTTAAAACTCAACTTCAGAGAGTTTTTTTAGGGCTATAATGAAATCCAGAAAATTGAGTGCCTAACCATGTAGATCATCCTCAGAAAGGCTAATGCGACTTAAAGATATAGGCTATAACTACGTACATGTTATAAATAGAATATTCTGGATGGTGCTGTGGCTGCTGCTGTTGTTACTCCAGTAAGAGAAAACAGAGCAGAGTTGGGGAAGTTATCTATTCAAGTAATGGTCAGAGTTGGCTGAGTGTTGAGTAAAACATAACAAGCCCATAGAGATGCTTCAGTTCTCCCTCTGCTTGTATTATGTCTGATCTATGAGCTGTACCAGATGGACGGTGATTCACTGGCGGTCCATTTGTTTGAAAAGTTTACAGATTATAGAACAGATTTTGTCTGTCTGATGAAGCCAAATGGTCTCTAAATAATTTATGTTACAGCTGCAACATCTCTCTGTCAATGCCAAACATGGATAGAGGCACACCCAATATCAAAATATGTCTTTATTCTATGATTATTATGCTGTTACTACCATTTCTACACACTATCAAAGTGTATTCTGATGCTCCCAGCTTGGGACGGTAACTGTCTCTCTGTCTTTCTTCTTTTTTTTGGTCTGTGTGACAGATGTCTTTGTTTCCTGATTATATAAACTCACTCTAATCACTTCTCTTTCCTGAAGATCACATGATCTTGCATTACTCTCCGCATACGACAGCACGATTCCCTCTGCTTCATAGGCTACAGTGTTACGGACGAGATCAAACCGGATCAAACTCGCATCTAATTTCCCTTGTGTGGTGCAGTGTCTGCAACTGGGAGGTTAACAATGATCAAACACTGATCTGAGGACAGGTTACGACATTACTTGCAACAAGATGTGGGAGGGGGGAAGTGAGGAAGGGAGAGTGAAATGTACTGGGCATATCCTCTCTATGAGATGAGGGGGGTGTCTGAAAGAGGGAGATGATGGGGTGGGGGTAGTCTGACTCATTTATCCTGAGTGCTTCCTTGGTAAGAAACATGGGGACACAATCTTCTGACCCGTAGGAGTCCAGACTAGGAAAGAAAAACAGAAAAACCTTTGTGACTGTAATCTGTTTTCGATTTTCTCCACCTTTCACCATGTTGAGCTCCCACGGTTAATTCAGAGCAGATGCCGGTTCAGATTTACATCTCAGATCATTTCAACCCTGTATCTCTCAACCATTTCTAAATATGAATACCTGAGATATAAGTCCTTATTATACCCTGACATTTGTGTCACTATATCATATTAATGTTATTTTCACCGTGGAAGGTACAGCTGGACATAATGTCCACTGTGGAGGTCACGCTGCTCCTGCTGGGCTTTGCTGAACTAACATCAGCTCATTCCTGCTCCGGGGAGGGGGCAGGATACTGGCTGTGAGAGTTCAGATACACACTGAAGTCTCTGGCACGGCGCCAGAGCTGCGTTCCACACATCAACCCCGCTTGTTTTTCATTCATTTGTATTAATCTTCTCAGGGTCTCTCCCAGTCAAAGCAAGTGATAAAGTCTTGTTGAACTGTTGGATGACTGACTGGTGCTCTCCCAGTGGGAATGGATTCACAGACAACTGCCTCATTTAGCTTTTTTCATTTAGCTTTTTTCACAGTGTATGACCTATGGCTGGTTAACAGGAAGTATGGTCGCCTGGACCATCTGATCAGTATTAAGCTTTTCTCCCTCCTGTCTTTTAACTGTTACGTGTGGAGCGGTTTAGGTTTTGGTTTAGTTCATTTGTATTTACAGATAAAGAAAAAATGAAAAGAAATACAAACTGTGCCAAAGAGTGTGACAAAAGGGAGAGAGACATACATAGAAAAAGAAAGAGAGTTTTTGCTGGGAGGTAGGGTGTGTGTGTTTGTGTTTGTCTGTGTGTGTGTGTTTAAAAAGAGGAGAGAAGGAATGTGTGTATTGGGTGGAGATCCCCTGGAGAGATGACGTATCTGGTATTAAATAAATTTAAAAAATAGGGGGAAAAAATGAACTTAGGAATTCAGTTGAAAGTAAACTTTGCAGAAATGTATACATAAAAATACATGATCGATGTATATTTATATTAAAGATAGACAGAATGGAAAAACGAGTGGTACCGAATGTTCAGTCCAGCTTCTGAAAGTGGCAAAGCTTCTGTCATGTAGGATTTTGAAAAAAAATTGGTAGCAAATGTGAAAACCTCAAGCAATATTGCTCCATGTGAGATATGAGTAAATGAAATTAGAAAAGAATTGTAACAGACTTGAACCAACCACTGATTTTGCCGATGATACCAATAGATGTTCTCACTATATTGAAAATGTATTAACTATTTTGTTGACAGGATTTGGCTATTTTCATTTTGACCAATGGAAAGCTAGACACTTGTTGTGCAGTATATATAATTTGTTTAGTTGGAATTATAATTCCTTATAGTTACAGGACAGGAGGAGGAAAGATGCAGATCTGATGTCGCAACCACAAACTGTATGTTATCTTTATCTTAGATAACTGGCCCTCCTTCTGGGACAAACCCGGCTTGCTGAAGCTGACGGCCTCCACCCTAACGGGTTAGGCACTGCTTTATTATCTAGAAACATAGACAGATGTCCAAGAGAGACACAACACAAGATCATTATCAACAAAAGCGCTGCTGATCAATGATCTGATTATTGAACATAATCTAGACATGATGGGTCTCTGTGAAACCTGGCTAAAGCCAAACAATTTTCTTCCTTTTATTGAAGCCTCTCCTCCAAACTTTCTTAGTTCTCAGGTTGCCCAGGAGATGAAAAAAGGTGGGGGCGTCGCCTTGATATTTAACCCTATCCTTAATCTTAATCCCAACACTAACAACAAATTTACATCCTTTGAAGTCCTTATTCTGCGCCCTACAGCTACGAATCTCCTGTCATCTTATCTAGCAGTACTTTACAGCCCACCCGGGCCCTATTCGCTCTTCTTAGAAGAGTTCTCCAATTTCATCTCGGATTTAGTGACCCGAGCTGATAATATTCTCATCATTGGTGATTTTAACGTTCACCTGAATAACTCCACTGATCCTCTCAGTAAGGCCTTCCTAGATCTTATTGATACTTGTGGCCTCACTCAATTTGTTCATGAACCAACCCACGATGGCGGCAACACCCTTAACCTGGTTTTGGCCCATGGTATTCCTGTATCTGCTTTGGTGGTCTCCTCTTATGTGCCTGCCCTATCTGATCAGTATCTCATTAAATGACCAAGCTCGAAGTCTTCCAGCTTGCCTGGAATGATAACCTGCTAAAATATAAACACGCACTCTCGTCAGCCAAAACGGCCCATTTTTCTAGGTTAATCAGTGCAAATAAAAACAACCTGAAGTTTCTATTTGACACTGTCGCTAAACTAACAAGTAATCCCTCCCCCTCTGATAGCTCTCTGTTTTCTGCAAATGATTTCATGTCCTTTTTTTACTCAGAAAATCACGCTGATTAGAGATGAGATCACCAGTATACTCTTCACTGGTGGTGCCGTCTCACCCCTGAAAAGTTCACTTGGTATTTCCTGGACTGACTGTCTTTTTTCACAGTTTGAGTTAGTTTCCTTAGACACTCTTACCAAGTTAGTTCTGGTATCTAAACCCAAGACCTGCTAGACCCTCTGCCTGCTAAATTACTCAAAGAACCTTTCCCTATCCTAGGACCCTCAATTCTCTTAATGATCAATCAGTTGCTCTCCACTGGCACTGTGCCCTCCGCCTTTAAAACGGCCATAATCAAGCCATTAAACAAACATTGACCATGAAGTATTTCAGAACTATAGACCAATCTCAAATCTGCTGTTCCTCTCCAAAATACTTGAACGAACCAATTTATGGATTTCTTGTCAAAAAACAACTTATTTGATCCTTTTCAATCTGGCTTTAGATCTTTCTACTCCACCGAAACTGCACTCACAAGAGTGGTCAACGATCTCCTGTTAGCTATTGACTCCAACTCAACCTCGGCACTATTACTTATTACCTGAGTACAGCCTTCGATACGATTGATCATACGATACTCTTGAATCGTCTTGAAAATTATATTGGTATCCGGGGATCAGCACTTTCTTGGTTTAGGTCTTATCTACTTGGTAGATCACACCACATCTTTTACAACAATATGACCTCAGAGTGTTGCAATGTGGACTTTGGTGTGCCACAAGGCTCTGTCCTAGGCCTGCCTATTGGAAGTCAAGTGTTGGATGTTGCTAAACTTTCTACGTCTTAATGGCAACAAAACTGAGATGCTAATTGTAGGACCAGCTAGACGTAGGCATCTGTTTGAGAATAGAACTCTAAATTTTGATAGTTACGTAATCTCCCAGAGTCCATACATTAAAAACCTTGGGGTATAAATTGCCAAGATTCAACCCATACTAACAATGATGCAGATGCAGAAATGTTAGTACATGCCTTTGTATCATTGAGAATTGACTATTGCAATGTCCTTTTTTCGGGCTTACCTACTGGGCGCATTAAAAAACTACAACTGGTCCAGAATGCTGCTGCCAGAATCCTGACCAAAACTAGGAAATTTGACCATATAACGCCCATCCTATCTTCATTACATTGGCTACCAATTCAGGCCAGGTGTGACTTCAAGGTGCTCCTACTTAGATATAAACCATTACATGGGATGGCACCGTCCTACTTATCAGATCTGATCAAACCATATAAACCGTCACACGCCCTCAGATCACAGGACACAGGCTACCTGTCTATCCCAGCAGTCATAAAGAAAACTGCAGGTAATAGAGCCTTTTCTTACCAGGCTCCCTATCTCTGGAACAGTCTGCCTACCTCAAGTCTTTAAGTCAAAGCTAAAAACCCATGTATTCTCTTCATCATTTGACAACACATAGCCTTGAGGGAGTGGCACAGTCTCTTCTCAGAGTAAGGCTAGACCAGTTAGCCCACCCTAGCTCAGGTCCCTGCCGATGGATACTAGCATTCTGCCTACATGTCCTGTTCTCCTGGTCTACCTGCTCTTGTCCACTGATGCTGGTCATGTTTGTCTGTGTGAGTGAGAGTGTGTGTATAGGTGTGTGAGTGTGTCTCCTATCTGTTTCCAGGCTGCAGCTGGGCAGTATTGGTGCCTAGGTGGTCCCCTAGTCCTACGATGACGCTGACTGGACTGCTGTTTGCTGTGATGCCCCATATCAGATCTGGATGTCCCACCATAATAAACTTTTATGCATTCTGTATACGCTGCTTGCCCAAACTCGGCATCTATTGCACGACCAACCGTCCTGGTAGGGGGATTCCTCTCTGAGTAGCCCCTCCAGAGGTTTCTTCCATTTTTTCCTAAAAGGTTTTTTGGGAGTTTTTCCTTGTCCTCTGTGAGGGTCCAAGGCTGGGGGATGTCGTGTACTACCCATTTATTGTTTTCACACTTTGGGCACTGTGAAGCCCTTTGAGACTGTAACGGTGATTAAGGACTATACAAATAAAATGTGATGTTTGGCCTTGAAAGCCATGGTGACATCATTTTTATGGCAGAACGGCATAATTAAAAATGTAAAAAGTTTCATAAATATTTTTCACATTATTAAATTGCTAAAAAAATAGTTGAGATGTGCTTGTTCTTTATTTTATTATCTTTATCTTTTGTGCGCCCTATTTATCTCCCTTTTCTCTTTAAAGCAGTTTGTGACAAACATCCTTTCCTAAAAGTGCTTTATGAATATATTTGATTTCAGCAAACTTTAAATTTCAACCAAGTTGGTCAAGGGCAGAGACAGAGCTTTGTTTTTCAACTTGTTATACAGCCTAGCTCCACAAAATGGTTCAAAGAAGTTTATATAGCTGGTGCAGAGACCATGACAGTACAGGAAAACATCACAAGTGACCACTTATGTGAGCTATTATCCTTAATCTGTGGTTTCTGGCAATGACCCTGACAACTTGATTAATGATGAGGAAATGGAGAGTTGGTGCTTGCTAGTTTTAATCCATGTGACTATCTGACTTCAACAGTAGGTGTACACTGGAGGACCCGGGGCAGTAAGGGCCAGCAAATCTATGAGAACATAAAGATGCCAAAGTGAACTTGACATGGCTCCTGGAATCATAAAATACACAAAAAAGCTTTGAAATAAAATAAATGAAACTATCTATCAGTGAAAAGGCCCAACATTGCCCTCCTGTGGGGTAATCTGACAGTGCTTTTTGGCCATTTTCAACTAATTTCTTTCACCCATCCATAATGTCTCTGATGAAGAGGTCCAGCGCAATACATATTGAGATATTTGTAGCTGCCCAAATGAGTCCTGCCAATATAACTAAACTGGGTTAGTCTTACATGAGCATCAAAGAATGGCAAGGAATGCAAAACATATGGATGTGGGTGCACCATTAACATGAAAACAGGATATGGAGGAGACGGGTAAGGCCATACCCAGCACGCACTCTTCCTATATGTCAGTCACATCTCTCCATGTGTGGGCTGACTGAGTAATTATTTAAGATGAACCCTCCTTCTGTGATTCAATACAAATGCATGCTCTCAGACTCAAAATTATTAAGCAATGTTATTTTTAAAGCATCTGAAAAAAATAAGTAAGTATCATATCCCATACTGAATTTTGATATTCAACACACTTAATACCAGAATCAGGTAGCAGTATTGCGGGGCATTATGAAATGCACTGTTATCCTTTGAAACAGTTAAACAGAATGAAAGAAAGTCGCTGTGCATTTGATGCTTCTCATGCACGGTTCCTTGTCTTAAGAAAAAAATAGAGATGTGGTTTTGTACATCTAGCGGCTTCCCCTGACTGGTGACAGGAATGAGATATCGTTTATGAACTCAAATAATACTGTTCTTCTTTTCTTCTTCTTCTTCTTTTCGGTAAAGAACACAGCAAACTGTGTCGACCATTTGTGAATATCATAATAAACACATATAATAACTATGACCACTGACTTTCTCGCTGCATCTAGTCAAAGTAAAAGTAAAGTAAAATGCTGATGTTATTTTTGTTTAGTACATCATTACATTTCTTTATTTCCAAATATGAGTCATCAGTTTTGTTCTCAGTTAGCTAGACGTGGCGTCACAGGCGAGATATTTTCCAATGTTCCAATGTGGTTTCACACAAATCTTGATACACATCTATCCCTGCACACCTCACAGACATGGGGAAAACAAGACAGTGTGTCAAAGGTCACACCTGTGATCAGCTGGACGTTATAAAATGGTCATCAGCAGGTGCAGAAGAGAGTAATTCAAATTCCTATTGATGGATCAACTCTAAAAGTCCTGAAGGTTTTGATACTGTGGGCGAATGTTTTTTTCTGTTGTCTCGGTTCTAAAAATTGCAATTGGTTGACGTTTCCTGTAAGTGTGTGACAGCAGGAAGTGAGCTCATCATCAAACACATCTAACTAATCTCCAGCATTTGCAAAGCCTCAGACAACTATAGAAACACGACAAACCTCATTCAAATATGACTCATTGCTAAATGAGTTGCGCTTTGAAGACAGTGGCTGGTAGCACACTCTTATTTCTCTTATATATGTTATCCTTTGAGGCGTTACGACAGCTGAAGCATCAGTACTGTAGCTTTCATAGTGTGCGTGTAAAACCAACCTGTAAAAGATCTTTCTTTGACAAGACTAAAATACAGAGAAGAAGAGAAGACTAAACAAAACCGCTCAAGTTCAGACAAGCTTATCAACTGCAGACAGGCATTTCCTTACTCGTTCAGTGTGTTACCTCACTTCTTACATCCCTGTAGGGTAAAGGTTATCACATATCTCAAATGAAACCAAAGAAATAATGAACGATGGGTATATTCTAACTGTGATGTATATTAATGGAAGCATTGACAATGTTGCATGTGCAAACTAAAGATATTAAAAGAATATATTTAATGTACTTTCACCTGGGTATCCCATAACACAGAAGGTGATGGAAGATAGTGATGTGGGGGTGAACGTTCACCAGTTCACTAGTTCACTAGTGCTACGTGTTAAAACAGATCCAAAAGGGGAACCATATTCCTGCTGAACCAGCATGGATGTCATGTCAAGTTTTTTTTTTGTTGTTCTCCATCTTGGACAGAGCGTCAACAAGGGGAGGTGTTTGCAACCCCAGTGCTCAGCACACCCACCCAAGGAGCACTGGGACATGTACTGTTGAGAAATGTACAGCACCAGACAGATCTGGCTGTTACTGTTGAGTTGAGCGTCGTTAGGCAATTGGAAAGAAAATGGGGAAACTTCTTTTCTTTTTCCTACTCTGCTTTGTCCTTCCGGATGGTACACTCCATGATAAAGGTGAGTGATACTTAGTTTCTAAAGTTAAGTAATAATAGCATAGCATAGCATACTGTGTTGAATGAATTCAATTGTTTTTAGCACGCTTTTTTTTATTTACTGTTGGCCGACTCAAAAACAAATAGCAAATTATTTAGTGAATTCTATCATTTTATGAAAGCATTTTGTGGGCAGCTGAGACATATTTATCAGAAAAAAAACACAATCCTCTCCAAAGAAATGTAGAAATAATAAATAATACATTTCTTGTTCACTGAATTTAATTGATGTGGAGCCAGGTGTGATGCGGTAAGCACCAAGCTGGACAGTGGTGCATCTTTTCTTTTTTTTTTTTTTACATTTTGTTCTCTGTTTCTACCCCTTTGGATATCAAATGACACCATGCCTTTGATTCACAATAGTACAAAACAATCACAGTGCTGACATCACGATGGATATATTATTATATCAGTATATAATTACTGTTGTTTATATTGATGGTGGTCCAACACATTTGAAACTGATTTTATAATATATATGTATAATGTTATAATACACTGTAGCAACAAGCTCGTATGAATATTGACTCTTGGGGTTTTCTTTTATTTTGGAACCAGGGAAAGGCAAGAGGAGAAAAGGCCCTCAAGTGGTCGATCCTAGAACATTTAAAGGGGAAGCAGAAGTCATCCAGACCAAGTCCTTCCCTCTCCTAAATGGGACACAAGTGCCCTTTTCGTCTCTCCCCAGCGCCCATGACCCTCCAACCCTATTGTTACTAAGCAACAGCACAGCGGCGTACCTCCGTGGTCCTCTGAGTACGCGGGTCATCCCTGCTATTTACATTCTGGTTGTTGCTGTTGGGATTCCGGCCAACGCTGCCATCTTGTGTGCACTGGCCACTAAAATTAGGAAGGTGGCCTCTGCCATCCTCTACTGCAGCTTGGCTCTATCCGACCTCTTCCTCCTCCTCTCCCTCGTCTTCAAGGCTCACTACCATCTCCATGGTAACCACTGGGGGCTTGGAGAGACTGCCTGTCGAGTGGTCACGGCTTGTTTCTATGGCAACCTCTACTGCTCGGCCCAGACGCTGGCCTGCATCAGTGTCAAGCGCTACGTGGCGGTGGTGCACCCGTTCCTGTATAAAAGGCTCCCAAAGAAGGTCTGCTCTGCCTGGGCCAGCCTGCTGGTCTGGGGGGTGTTCGGGGCTGCTGTGCTCCCTGAGCTCCTGGTCCAACAGAGCTACCGGCTCCCTCAGCTGGGCCTCACCACCTGCCATGACGTATTGCCTCTGGATGACAGCCCCCACATCCACCTGCTGTACTACAACCTGGGCCTAACCATCGTGGGCCTCCTGCTGCCGCTGGTGGTGACGGCTGCGTGTTACACCCGAATCGTCCACGAGCTCAACCGCTCACACCACGACTGGGCCCTGTACATCAAGGTCAGCTCACTCGTGTTCGGGATCTTCCTGCTGTGTTTTGCCCCCGCTGGAGTCCTGCACTTGCTCCATTATGTGCATCTGTTTGTGGACGGAAAGGAGAGTTTCTATGTGTACTTTAATGTGGCGGTGTGTTTGTGCTGTCTCCACTCCTGCCTGGACCCCTTCCTCTTCCTCCTCATGTCTACGTCTACAGGCTCCAGGTTTAACCTCATGAATTTCAAGGGAAAGATTTTGAGCTCATCCATCTAAGACAGATTTGCATGTTACCAAGAGCAGGAAAAGGGACCTCTATATATGGCATATGAGTTGGACTTTGTAGTCTCTGCAGAAATAATGAATTTATTATGTGTGTGTGTGTGTGTGTGTGTGTGTGTGTGTGTGAGAGAGAGAGAGAGATTAACATGTTGAAATAATAGTTAATGGTTTTACAGATGACACTTGTATTCTATAGAGTTTAGAGTCAAAAAGATATTTAATATATGAATTAATAAGATTACATTTCATCACAGCTTGAGTCTTCCTGTGGATAGCATTAGTGCATGTGATTTCTAGCAAGTAATAAATTATTTTGAACATAACCCTCCTAAGCACTGATGGATTCTTGTACCTGATTGTAATATTCGTTGATGAAAGCTTAAACTTAAAATGTACTTGATCAAAGCTACTTTGTGTTTTGTGTTTACTTGTTGTTGTTTTTTTATAAAGATTATCCATCCTAGATATGGCTGAAGCCAGAAATGTCGTCATCTACTGAATATATACTCACACCATCCTATTCCCCATAAACTAAAATGAAAAAAAATAAAAGCTTATCTCAATCCACATTCTTAAAATGCACAGCATGGTACAGTATCAGTTTTACTCTCAATAGTGTTTCTCAGTGTTTAAGTAGAAGATTAGCCCCAAGTTATCCTTCTCATTGTGTTGGCATTTCCTGCCAAGTACGGGACAGGATGTAGCTCTCTGACACACACAAGCTCTCTCTCTCTCTCACACACACCCTGACTTCTAACTTCTGATGTTCCTGTGGAGCAGGAAAGAGAAAAGAACATTTCTGGGATCATGAAGTGTCACATTTAATCCTCACTTTCCACTATCACTATGTCTGAGATTGTAGGGTTGATGTTTGTTTTATTTTCCACAGTGGGACGTGCTGATCTCTTCACTAAGAAACATTAACAGGGTTTTCTTTTACTATTAACTTTTTTTTCTCTCCTGTCTCTCCTGTCCTGTCTGTGTATAAATAGCGCCATCTGCTGGTGTGACTGGTATCCAACATGACACACTGAACAAACTGCACAAAGCACCATAGCTGTTCAAATGAAACTCTTTATTCAATATGTAGACGCCAGAGGAATCCACCTTTACATTGCACAGTAATTCTGTTGAACCTTTCCTTGTCAAAATAAATCATATCAAGGACAGGTCATTATTTTGACATACACCTCCGCGTATTATTTAATGGCAGAGGTCTTCAAATCTGAAAGTCAGTGGCAACGTTGGCTTCCATCCCTGCTCCTCAAGCAGCTGATACAGACCCAGGACACCAGGTGAGTGGAGTCAGGCTTGTCAATGACTTAAGGTGATAATCATTCAACCAAGAAACTGGAGACCCCCCCCTCCAAAACCAGATTTGACTACCCCTGCTTGATAACACCTCATAGCACATAGTCATCTCACCACTAGCATGCCCTTTCACAATGACCCAGAAGTCAACTCAATAGAATGAACACCTGTCCACAACAAACCTGACAACACAGAGCACACAAGAGTGATACATTCACCTTTGACCCCGAATCACACGTCTGTTTCCCCCCCGCAGAGGAACAGCAAAGACACAAAAACTGAAAACAGCACACACAACAACGGAAAGACTTCAGTAACAAACATGCAATATTTCTTCTTCGAACAGTGATGTCGAATGAGTTTGT
>CABFOQ010004800.1:9720-21093 GCA_900660455.1 Gephyroberyx darwinii | reverse complement strand
AGTGCATGTGCGTGTGTGCTTGCTTGTGTGTGTATGTTTGTGTGTGTGTGTGTGTGTGTGTGTGTATGTGTGTGTGTGTGTGTGTGCGCACGTCATAACAAGAATATGACTCATCAATCAACTGGTATGGAGACTTCGCTTTCCCAACTACAGATCAAGAGCATGTTGTCAACAGTCACTTGTATACAGTTAAGAGTCATTTGGAATACAACTCTTAAAGATGTTAATGATATATGTATGTATGTGTGCGTGTGTGTGTGCGTGTGTGTGTGTGTGTGTGTGTGTGTGTGTGTGTGTGTGTGTGTGTGTGTGTGTGTATTGAGGAAAAGGGGGGTCGCAGCAAGGCTACTGCAGCTGTTGCCTCCAAAATCATAATTCATTGTTGGGAATGCCACAATCTAGATTACATCTCTTGCAGCTTAAAGTGTATTTTCCCATAAACAGCAATCTACAGCTCATAAAAATTCATTCTGGTTCGGCATAAACAATCCCCTCGTCCTCTCGCCACTGCATGGTGTGTTTGTGTGTGTGTGTGTGTATGTGTTTGGTATTTGTCTGTACGGCATAAACAATCCCCTTCTCCCGTCAGGAACACAGAGTGATCCATCAGTTTCTCCACAGAAAACCAATTTCACTGGAGATGTTCAGTTTTTCACAGACACACACCACCTATCCTTGCAGAGAGAAAGAGAAAAGGAGAAAAGAGAGTGAAGGAGAGAGATAGAATAGAGGGTGATAAAGAAAGAAGGGAAAGAAGAATGGCAAGGAAATGGAACAGAGAGGGAGAAAATTGAAAGGGAAGGATGGGGGGGATAAAGAGAGAGAAAGAAAGAGAGAGGCCCGTCTTGCTGTTTTTAATAGGACACACTGTTATTTGCTGTCTCATCAGTTCAATATAGTACGTAAAAACCGTTCATCCGTTGCCCTACACTCATATGCACTAGGATTTGACACATAGCGCCTGTCAAATAGGCTTTATGTGACTGCTCCAAAAAAAAAGAAATGCCACAGTTTCACTCCCTACATATTGGTGTTTGTAATAAAACGGGAAAAAAGACGGAAGATGAGGAAGGAAAAAAAAACAAAAAACGCTTTTGACCGTTAAAGCTTGAAGTGTAGAATTATGAGCGAGGAGCAAGGCATGCTGGGGCGGCCCAGTTTTGTCGCGCTGAAGCAGAGCGATGACAACATAATTACAGAGAGTCATCTCATAACACGTGATTAAACAAACAATGCATGTCATCTGCTCCTAAGGTCCCCGGTTCTAGCGTCTTTTGTTTTCGTGCATGCGTGTTTGCTGAATAGCGTTGTTGCATGTGTGTTGGCACTTACAGGAAGGAAAGAGAGTATGTGTGTACGTAACATATGTGGACACACACAGCTACAGCCACACAAAAATATTGTATCCGGGGCAAACAGACAATGAACAGTCGGCTAATGTATCTTTGTAGAAATGGGTTTAAGTTTAAACAAGATGAGAAAGGCCTTCATGTAAGAGGAGCCGCATTGCTACTAATGACTAGAGGGCCCTCCGACTGCCATCGCCTATTACGACCTGGAGATGGCTCTTCAGTGTTTTTAAAGACGGATGCAAATTAAAAAGCATTAGGCTATTCATTTGCGGTCTTTGGCATGTCGGCTACTTTTGGTCTGAGGGCCACTTAAGGCTCCCTTATTTCTTCAAATGACCTTGAAATCAAAGAAACATCAAGTTTTAATGATTTAGAGAGCTCTTAAGGACCCGAAAGGAAAAGCAACACAGGCCCTCATTAAAATTTGCATTTAAACATTAAAAAAGCTTTTTGTTACAAACGTCTCTGCTAGCATGCGGACTTGCTGAGCAGATACTGTACACAAAGAGGACTCCAAGAATACAAATTTGATGTCAGTGCGACTCCTCATCCCTTCGTAATGATTGTATAAATTACAAGGCATGCTTATTTGAGTGCTTCATGATTTCCTTTGTGCAGACTCAGGCCTGTATTGATGAACGACGCGCCATGCAACACTGTGATTTGGTGCAGGGCCTGTGAATGACCTGGGGAATGCATCGTGTCACTTTATATTTAGCTTCTATTTCCTCAACCCCTGCTCTTCCGCTCCACATGGTATGACTTCAGCGTGTGTGTGTGTGTGCGTGCGTGGGAGTATGTGCAAGACTGTGTGTGTCTGTAGGTGGGTGTGTATGTGTGTACGTGAACAAAGAGTGAGACATATCCCATCACCCCCTAAAATTCCTTCATTCCCTCCTCCAGTGCTCCCTTATTTCCCCAACGACTCGGCACGGCTTGTAAAAATCTTAGCCTGGCTGCTCAGTGCTCTTTAAAATGTAAAGCAATGTTACAAAGCCTGACGTGTTGATCTCCGTTACTATGGTATTGTTTCAGGGGTCCAGTGAATGAGAAGAAAGTTGTCATTGTCCAGAGTGAAGTGAGTTTGTGCCAAAAAGTTCACTTGACAAACTGTTTTCACACTGCGAGAAAATACTGAAGGAACTGATGAGAGCATTGTAATGCTATTTGTTTGTTACAGGTGTTAATGTATTACGAATGCCACAAAATATGCCAAATACTGCACAGTTTTTGGCATCTGGATCCAGCCCCTCCATGCACAACTTCACCTCTCGTGTGTTTAGTTATTTACAGCCCTGACAACAAAAAGCCTTGAACTATTCAACAAACTACACAGCACCCTTTGTGTCACAGGAAAAACAGGAAATCAGGCTTTTGTCCGCTCGAGATGGCATCAAAAAACACCTTGTTTTATCTGTCTTAAGCAATCCCATCCCGACGCCTTCACACGTCCCCATGTGGGGCTGTGCCGCTCCTCAGAACAGATTGGGAAACAGCGCAAACGATCTGCCGGGGAAGTCCCAGCGGGCTGCCAAAACATGCTCGTTTGCCGACGTACCTCTGTTGCACAGAGCCCATGTTTGATTTCTCTCAGGTCTCCCTTCCTTTTCTTTCTCTCCTGCTCCCTCTCTCACCTCACTTCTGTCACTTGCTCATTTCAGTCTCTATATCACCTACTTTCTCTCTCTCTCTGACACTCAGTCTCTGCCGGCCTGTTGGTTTGTCTGTCTGTGTCTCTAAGTCTTTCTCTCTCTCTCTCTCACCTCTTCCCTCTTCTCTTTCACTTTTAAATACATGTTAGTTGGCAGAGTGTCTTGTAAAAATGCCAAGAGTGATTGTATCCTTCATCCACAATGCAATAATAAGGTAGGTGTACTCCTGCCCCCTACCATTTTCCTCACCTTCTTTCCTTCCTTTTGTCCCTCAGTGTTGAAGCAGTAAGCACTGAAAGCAGGAAGGCCAAAGGAAAGATACACAGAAAAAATATGAGCTTTTTCATGTTTGTAGTCTGTATGTGGCCTTGGTTGACACCTGGGTAAATTCATAGAAAACACTGTTAATATTTTCTAGCTTAAAGGATACATCACACCAATAATTATGTCTTTTGTGGCCTATTGCTATGGCCTCTATCTAACCGACTGCAGTGCTGCCAATTACACAATGTCAATCTTATTCACTCAACATGTACATAGCATTTCCTCCTGGGGGTAAAAAGAACAAACTTTTACATGATCAGTTGCGAGGTGAGTTGTATAGTCACATTACACCTGTTAGCAGAAAAACAACAGGTTCTGTTTTAGTGTATACCCCTAAATAAAGGCAGCAATAAATAATATGATTTCATGTTGAGTATTTGTGCACGAGGGACAACGGTTTCCTGATTCCTCAGGTGTAACGCTTTGGTGGATGAATCGCAGGTGTAGCAGATATTGTGTGGTGGATGGAACCCAGGTGCTGGAGTTATTTCCGGTCCATGCCGTTAATCACCAACCTGACGCTGAAATATGGCTTGTATTTTACCGGTTTTAAAATAGAGTTCCCTTGACTGCATATACTTAGTTAGGGAAATAATAATAAGGGCAAGATAAAGTCAAGAGACTGTGAGAATGTTTTATATAAATGTGGGCTGCAAAATGTGTTCTGTTTTATCAGCAAATGTGGGCTGAAAGTTGAATACCGTCTGTAAGATAATGGAAACTATAAAAGATCTGATGTTGTATGCCTGATAACAATAATTTGACAGTTTCGATTCCTATGCAATAATCGGTGCTTTGATGTAAAGAGCAGATTAATAGCTAACTTTACCAATCACTGGTAAAAGATGTTATGTGGAATTGCAGCCTTCAGTAAGTGAAGATAAGATTGAACGAGTGAAATAAAGGCCATACCGAAGCAAAGTCCTCCTTTTGGAGACGGCGCCCCCCCCCCCCAAAAAAACAAAATAGTTACTATGAGGGGGCTGGAAAATGTGTGCGTATAAACATGCACTGCTAATACATGAAACCAAATCATACATGAACTCATACATGCTTTAATAGTGTAATTAACAAAATAAAGCAGCGACTGTATGCTTTCTATTCATTCCTTCCTATTCCTATTTTCATTCAATTCGGTTATGGTCCTCGGAAAGCCAGAACGTGACCAAGGTTTACACCAGAAACAGACTGTCTAAATATCTGATTATAAGCTGTTTATCCTCGTTAAATGATGACAACATAGTAACGTCAATACACAAGTGGCCTCAGATGTGATGTTGGTCAATATCTATTGACAGACGAATCATTGTTGTTGTTCTTCTTTCGTTTTGTCATTGGCCAGGCCCAATGCATGAGGGGCTAAACTGGGAGTGAATGTGATTGGATTTTCAGTCTCCGTCATTAAATTCCCATGCGGGGAATACTAATTCCAGTATTTAGTGCGGTGATGCCGGGGCTTGCTTTCATCTTAAACTGATTCCAGTCTAATTAGATTGGGCATGTGGGGGGTGGTGGATGTATCCGTCTGGACTAATCCCTGCCTCTCTGTCCCAAACATTGTATTATCCAGAGAAAATCCATTGGCTGCAGGGTATTCAAAGCCAGATCTGCCTCCACTGAAGCCTCTGTACTGTTTCAACTGGAAAGCTGTGGCTAGGAGGGTGCACTGTGCAGTGAGGGTGGAATTTAATGGTCATGAGTGATGTATGGGTTGCAGAAAATGCCATTTAGAATTTACAGTAAACCTTTTACCGTGTATTCAGGGCAAGAGCGGTCTCCATTGCTGCCTCTTTAGCCGAGCTGTGTCTGAACTACTATGAACTACTCTTCTCTTCAGAGGGCCTTTTTTCTAGCAGACCACACAGTGCAGTCAGGGAGTGGGATTGGGTGGCCTCTGAAGTAAGGTCATACAGAAATGGTTCTTTTTTAAGGTTTTGTGTTTGTTCAACTCATAAACAGTAAATTCGGTAGATATGAGTCAGAACCCCAAACACTACACACGTGTATACCTTAGCGCACGCACACATACACACACAAACACGGTACACAAATCTCACTGACACCCTGCTTGTGAATTGCTGGCAGACCACAGCGAACACAGAGTAAGGGAGTCCTTCTTCTTGGTGCTGAGAAGGCCAGAAAAAATGAAATGCCTTCAGCCATTGTTCTCCTCAAAGGTCAAACGCAATTCAATCCCATAATATGGCGGGCGTGTGTGGGGAGGGGGTGGGCTACCTCGACAACCGCCTGCGCTTTAGGGGATAACAACAGGAAAGGGCCATTCAGCAGAATAGTTGCACCCTGCGAGCCGAGCACATTCGTCAAGGGCGAGGGGTGAAGTCAGAAGGGGTAGGAAAAAAACATTTTTGAGGCTTTTACATGTCACGGCGGTTCCACTGCGCGCAATGTGTGTTGCACAAAACAATAAAGGCTACAACTGATTCTGTTGGAGTGAAAAGATCCTCATCTTCCTGTTCCGTTTTTGTCGCCCTTGTGAAATTTCATTAGGTGGATTTAACGACTTGTGAAAGTCGTCTTTCTCCGTGACCCTGACACTGGTGGCGGACACGTCTCACTGGCAGGGTGTGATGTATTGTGTAGCCGTGTTTCCTGATGTGCAATTTTTAATGTGACAGTCTTTGGTGACCCCAGATCTAAAAGGTTACCCCACTGTGTCACACTGACAACCGTTTCGCTTTTAATAGAATTTTAAAGGTAGTGTAAAGAGGGACTACAAAACACAATTTTCCATTAAACATGGCTGATTTCATCTATCTATCTATCTATCTATCTATCTATCTATCTATCTATCCACCTGTCTATCCATCTATCCATCTATCTATTTATCTATTTCATTATCTATTACATTTTTTCACCATTTTCAGTGTTTGTTTTTTCCCCGAGAATATTAATTTGAACATGTTAAGGTTGTGAGTGGGACTCAAACTTAGGTTACAAATACATGGTATATGCATTCACCTTATGATCCACAGAACACCTCCTTTGTAAGGTTGGGTTGCTTCATTTGCTGCTGGTATACACTATGTGTTCCAACGTACGTGTTAGAGTTTTCCTCTGTCTTGCTAGGATCAAGTATGATTTCAATCAAACTTCACAAATTTAAAGGTAATAACATGTTTTCTGTATTGCTCTCTGATGTAGCACTACTTCTGTATATCCATCCATTTTGATTTCTTATGTGTCGACCTTTGGGAGGAGTCTATGACAGCACCTGATCAGATCCAGATTAGCAGACACTTCCAAACATAATCCTCTGCATCTGCTTAGAGTCAGATTACCACAAATAGCATAATAACAGGGGAAATACCCATTATATGATTTAGAATTTTAGTCCCTCAGTGACTAGCATGACAAGTACTGGAGGGATATATATATATGTTTTTTCCTACATATGCACAGGCATAAACATTGTGGGAAAAGATGGGCTTTAATTGATTTAATTGATTATCATGACATTATCTAAATACCTATACTCTGATCGTTTTGAAGATATTGTTTTAAACAATTGTTAACCACATAGAACTATAGGAAAATGCACTGTCAATGAGAAATTATGATAATTTGAGTACACTATATGGGCTCAATATTCAAGATAGATGAATTAAAAATGCTTGACAGCCATATAAGATGTTTTCTGGGTATTGTTCATGATTCGAATGCAATCAGCTGTTAGTGTAATGTTTGTGTGAAAGACAAGATAATGAAGCCTCATGATAATGTTGATTATTTCCTTTTCATTGTTTCATGACATAAAGGATATTTGATGAAACCAAACTGGTTTGCAGATACAGTTTTTAATGTATCACAACAATGAGCAACAAACATACTTGATGAACTATTTCCAGAAGTTGTTCAAATACCATCTACAATAAACGTCATTTCAACTATGACAACAGGTCTGTGACAAAATAAAAAAAAGGTTTCAAAACCATGTTATTACCGTGATACGGTACAGTTGAGACCTCAAACAGTACAGTAACAAAAACTAATGCGACTACTCTCTATATATAAAACATCAATAACATTTTTGGTTTAGTTTATTTAAAGTTTTAGCCATAGGGGCTTCTTCTTATTAAAACCTCAGGGTGCATTTCCTATGTAACCCAGATGTTGAAGAGTACATATTGTGTAGGATATGATTGCGCCGTGAAAATCCCTTTGACATCCAGAAGAACAATTCCAATTTCAACCTTTTGAAGGCTGTCCCCATAAACATGACACAATCCATCCATTTTTTTTTTTTTTTAAAAAGTTCTTTTTTTTCTTTTTGGCTGCTGTGCAGTTGCAATATCTATGTACAGTTATATTGTTGGACCATCCTTTTTGTTGGTTTGTTAGCTTTTACCAGTCCTTAGTGTGGGAAGCGTCCTGTCTGATGCTAGCATCTTAGCACATGATGCTAGCTGACAGTTCAGTCTTTCAATGCTGAGCCACAGAGTGGGGAAAGGCAAAAAGCCAGAGTTGTGAAAGCCTTTGGAATCAGGACAGTCGCTCATGTTTGTACAATGGCAGAATTGCACCTTGGGAGGCCAGGATGTCTCTTATGAAACACAATCGAAAAGTGTCTTCAGGATTAAAGTAAATGTTAAAATACTAAAAATCCAAATAAGGACATTTAAAAAGCTCACGCAGAGAATTAAAAACTGACATTTTGCTTTAAAACTTTGAATGAAAAAAAGAAAAAAGAAAACACCTGTACAATAATAAAACATAAGAGGAAATGTTACTTGATTTCATCGTTTGAAACAATAACTAAGCATGATTTGATTTAACCTGTCAAACAGTTGCATTACATGCTACTTGCTCATCTCAGAATAGGAAATACCAAAAGCAATACATTTTTGCATTTCTTCATATTAATAAATTTGTACCATGCACAGCCAACTACGAATATGTACAACAGCTTAGCTTTCTTTGTTCACAAGCCTTTTTCTTTCATACAAATAGCCTTCTGTTACTTTGGAATGAATCACATTGGTTTCAATTACCAAACTAGAAAGTGATTCGTAAAAAAATTGAACACCCTTTGACAGCTTTCACATTCTTAGTTCCACAGCAAAATAACAAAATAAAATAAAAAAAAATAGCAAAGCAAAGCAATTCATGGATCAGTATTTTGTCTGGTAGAAAGTTGAGAGAATTTATGGCAAGCAAAATAACATTACACAGTAGCAGCAAAATGTTGTAAGGTAATACTTTGCAATGTTGAAATCACTAAATGTGGAAAAATTAAAATGTTGACTTTTAATGGTAGATCAACAGAAGTGCCCAGAGAATTGATGGGAGGACGTCAACCTATCCACTAATGGCAGTGTATAGGTGTAACACTGTTATCAGTCCTACGAGCACATGAAAATGTTTCAGTATACAAAACAAATGCTGTTGTCCCCCTTTTAAAGCAGCATATTTGCAAACTTATAGCAAATATTCATACCTTTTTTTAACATTGTGACCAACTTGTACCTTAACAGTTTCAAGTATACAGTACTACTTTCATGGATGCACCAATTGTTAAATAGGTCTCTAGATTGTTAGGCATCAATCCTGTAACAAATATGGACCAATATGCTGCTGCAATAGACACAAATAATAATTAAAACAAAACACATACATACTTACATACATACATACAGAAAAAAATCTATTAAATTAACAAATGGCCTACCCAAATAATAATAAAAAGACAAATAAAAACAAAATAAGTGCACTATAGTCCAGACACAAGCAGGTACCGTAACAGTACAGCAATTCACAAATGAAAAATGTTATATTCACATAATCCTCAAGAGTCTATCAAAACTAGAGTTATTACCTCTTCAGAAAAGGGTGTGAGCAGAGGTAAAAGTGAGAAGGTAAGAGTTGGCACAGATTAGTATATTCTACAAGAAAAAAAGGTGGGAAATAGATACAGCTTGTTGTAATACAAACTGGCAAACACAGGGGCATCATACACATTTACTTCACCATTCTAAATTCCCTCAGTGGCAAAACCATACTGTCTTTGTAGGGCAAAACTAAAAGGATATGCACATCATCCATTGTAACAGTAATATTGTCTCTTGGTACTCTATACACATCAAGGAAATGCGTCCGATAAAGCTTGACATGTTTTGGTTATAAGCCAAGTGTACCCAGGCTTGTTGCTGCTTTAACAAATGAGAAATGTTATGTTCTGACCTGAGAATTTAAAGCTACTGAATTACACCTATCTAAACTAAGAGAGATTCTCTTTGAGGGTTCTGGATCGTCATCCCATACAGTACATGCTAGCATTTGGAAAACAATCCAGCTGAGGTGCAATTTGCTATCGTGAGAGTTTTTGGCTTGAAACAAGCCCCCCAAGGGAGCCTGTGGGATTTTTTCCTACTCCATGTTTTTGTATACAATATAAGCTCAGTCAAGCATCTGCAACAGTTCTGTCCATAACAAAAATCAATCAATATCTTGCCAGCATATCAATATGGGAAAAACAATCCTGAGTCAATCATTTGGTACTGTAATTTTTTGGGTTAAGAGAAACTTTGGAACTGCAGTTTAAAAAGTCTTATTTTTTTCTTTAAGCAAGGGATCCTTTTTTCACTCCTACACACTAAACATATCCATTCTTATACTACTGAAGCTCGCGTCTAGGCCAGAGGCCGGCTTAGCCTTGACTTCCAACGCGTTATCTAAGTCATCCAGCTTCTGGCTTAGCTCATTGTCAGACTCATCTGAACAACTCTCGGTGGGTAGTGAGGTTGGAACCCCTGAGGTGCTGCAGGAAGTTGAGGTAACCGTTGAAGGTGAGGAGAGGGGGGGGGGAGGAGAGGCAGACGGGGAGGAGGAGGAAGCAGCTTTCCGGGCTGTGGTGGCCTGGAACAGGACATTTGGCCAGGACTTCATGGACAAGCGAGAGAGATGAGGAAAGGTGTTATTAGAAGAAGCTGCAGACTGCGAGGTAGATGTGGTGTTAGGAGTAGGGGAGCAGACAGAGTGAGGTAATAATCTAGTATGCTCTTTGGCATTTCTCATTGCTTGTTTGATTGTTTTCTCTTTGTGCAAGCTCGACTGAAGGTGTTGGCCAAGTGCTTCGTTCCCGTTAACAACCACATTGCAGGCGACACAAGTATATTTGCTCACTGCCTTTCGAAGCACTGTCTCTTGCGGGTCAGTAAAAGGATGTCCGTAGTAACAGAAGGACTTCTGATGACGCACCACTGAATCTTCGTCAGCAAAAATCATCTGGCACTTCCTGCATATAAACTCATGCTTAACGGACGGTACGATAAAAGCATCTGGAAAATCCGTGGTACTTTTGGTATCTGTTTTCGGTTCTTCTTTTGTGCTTTCTGTTGAAGAGCCTTTGTTGGTATCATCCTTAACTTCCATAGCTTCTTTTGGTTTGAAGGAGTTTTTGTTGGTGGTGGCGCTCTGCATGCTCTGGGGTGTCTTCACAGGGGTTGGTTTCTGCTGCTGCTGTTGCTGTTGTTTATGTTGTTGTTCAAGCTGTTTCTGCTGCTGTTGCTGTTGCTTCTGCAGTGAATCCTGGAGGGACTGCTGGTACTGCTGATACTGCTGCAGGAGAGCGGAGGGGGAGAGACCAGCGGCCATGGCAGCTTGTGGGACTGCTGCTGGGCCATAAGGAAACAGGTTCTCCATCCCACACAGAGGTGGGAAGTAGCCCCCTGTTTGGACCCCTCTGGGCAGCTGGGGAGAAAAGCAGTTGGGGAACCCAGGAAGGAAATAGGGCAGGAACTGGCCTCCCAGGAAGGAGCTGGGATCACTGGCGGCAAGAGCATTCTGAAGTGCCTGCAGCTGGGTGGCATCCAGTAGAGTCTCACTTCCTGGTTTCCCTGGAGCTGCACATGGTTTCTCCTTCTTCTTGGCCATGCCGGGGGTCTCGGGGCGTGAGCCGCTCTCGTTTTCTCGTTCCTTGACCTTCATCTGAGGTGGCTTGTCCCCTGGTTTCTTGCTGCTGTCTCTCTCTGAATCTTTACCTTGCTGCTCTGTATGATTTACTGCTGCCAAAGGTGTGGAGGGAACAG
>CABFOQ010004797.1:5367-30244 GCA_900660455.1 Gephyroberyx darwinii | reverse complement strand
TCCACACACACCCTCCACACACACACACACACACACATACCTACCTCCGCCCTCCAACTTGCCACTCAGCTCCACCATATTTCAAAATTTGTCACCTCTTTATTTTATTGGATTAATTTAATAAATGATCTCTGGTCAGGTAGGGGTGTCAGCCAGTTGGAGTGCTCTGCCTCTCGCTCTCCTGGCAGGGAAGCACACAGTAATGGAGCTCTGACCACATTCAAGACATTTGCACACACACCCATGCACACACTCACACACCTTTAGCACATTCAGATCTACAGAACTAATGAACAAACTATCCCCATAATGCAACATTTTGGTAACTACGTGAATAAAAAAACAATCAGTGTCTGATGTAACAACCTCCGACAGGTCTGAAGAAGAGTCTGCAACTGTGCTGGGCTGGGATAGGGGCGCAGTGCTGAGGTCCCCTGATCTCCTTGTGGATGGTCAGTTGGGTGGAGTATCTAGCAGCCAAGGCCTGCAGGGTGGCCTTTAAGCCTGGCTGAGCAAGACCCCCCGCCCCCCATCCTGTCACTTTTGTCCCCAGTTCCCACTCTCTGTTCCCTGGGCAATCACAGTTGACAAGTACAGGAGTTCCCTCTAGGAGAATACCTAGCTTGTGCCAGAAGTGCTAATCTAACATTTATCAAAGCAGAGGGCGCGTATGTGTGCTGTCACTCTGTCCGACATGCTAACAGGTCCGTGCTGACATGGCTATTGTTCTCTGCTCTTCTGGTTGTTATTGTTGATCACTGCAAGCCAGGCTCTCTACAAAATCAGGGGAGTAAAGAAATCTTAATCTTACCCCCACCCCTCGACCGCTGCTTTTTTCAATGTTTTTCACTCTCCAAGGCGAGAGGTTAGCTGTTGATACACAATTAGGCCTTTGCTAAAGTTTAATCTGAAGGTAAGTGCTTCTTGGGTGAAGCTGGTGGATTGGGTCATGACTGGTTCGCCTGTCGAAGGGACAAAGAGGCCGCCGTCTGCTCGTCAATGATTTCTCTTTTTTTTTGAGTGAATTTCAAAATAAAGTGTATGTAACCTGTTATTATTCTGCACTTTACGAAGTGGGGTGTAAGTGGATGAAAATTGATCCAGCAAATTGAAAAGGGGGTTAAGTGTTTGCCCTATCGACTCGAACTGAAATGACGGTTGTATAAAACACTCATTTCTCTCCCATTAGCAGATGAAGCCACAGCCAAGTATTATTGAGGGCCACACTGAAGCGCTGCTGCAAGACATTTTGTTACTGATAATGGCCCGCAGTCCAGAGGAGAAAAAAAGAAGAAGAGATTTTGACTCGCTAGATGAAATCAAGGCTGTTGCCTGCTAAATGTGTGTGTGGTGAAATGGTGTAAAACCACCACAACATGTCCAGAACAGTCATCTCTGGTAGGAGCTGTCATGCTAGTAGATGTAACTCAAAGTGAATGCATTTGTGCATTTTGTTTATGGTGGCTGTACGCCCTATGGATTCTTGTCAAATGGTTTGTACCCTATTATTACCAAGGGTCACCTCGCAATCTCACATGTTAATTGATATCCTGTCAGTCTCTCAAGTGAAAAGCCCATCTTGGAGGAATGAGGGAGCATTTGTATGATGTCTTTTACAATAATGTTCTATGTTGATGGAATAGTCTCTCTGGTCAAAAAGCACAGCAGGTATCTCAGCAGGAGGGCTATACATTTGATTGTAGCGTGTGGTACAACACAATACACAATTTGCCCGCCAGTTCATTTGAATACCATCTGTCTGTATTGCAGGACCTATTTTGCGAGCCAGAGATCAAACAAGGTCCATTATTGGTTGCTGTGGTCCCTGCCTTACCCAAAGGTGCGGCTGTCGAGCTTCATGTCACTGCCGTCCAGGATGACCCCAGAGAAAGGACTTTCTGTTACGTGACGACAAAGGCGGCATGTGGATCCATAGAATGCTACGCGACAGTGTCCGCTGACAGCCAGAGCGCTACACTTTCCCTTTCCCTGGCCCACGCCGTGCCCAGCACTGGCCTGGAGGCTTCAGATGTGAAGGATGCAGTAGCAGCTGTTGGCGCTACGTTCACGAGCGCCGTGAAGAAGATGGGCGCTGGGCTGTTTCCGCTGTGTTCCAGGGTGTTCTACAAGTACGACCACTCATTCGCTGGTCAGATTGTTACAGGTAAGTCTCAGTCAACACACCTCCTACACACCTTACGTGAATCTAATGTTTAGGCCTGTTTAGAGGGTTTATCCTAAATGAGCCGTCTTATGTTGTGTTGAATGTAGCTGTGTTGGAATACATTGTTCTTGCAGGCTAACCTCCGCATCACTACTTTATTAGGTGTTAGGTCCGAGCACCTCTATAGGAGTAATGGAGGGAATTACGGTACGCACTGTTCAGGCAGTGCAGAGCCCCAAGCCCCTTCATGAGGGAAATACAGTGTGTGCTCATACACCAGGCAGTGCGGTAGAAGTCCAACAAGAATCAACCAACTTGAGGCTGGTGCGCTGTACATCCCCAGACCAGGAAGTAGCTTAGTAGTGACTTTCTAACTGTAGTGGTAGTGTATACCCCCCACCCGAGCACCTAGGAAGCACTAGTACACTTGTTATGAGCAGAGTAAAAGCTTGTCTCTCTCAGGAAAGTTCGATGTGACATTAGGAAAGTAAACTCTGTGAAGTTGTCTAGGAAGCAGACTCTCGAGAGGATCTCCACATCTTCCTGTGTTTTAATTATTGTGAGTCATTTGTTGTTTCTGTACCGTGTACAGTAACCCAAGCAGCTGGCACGGTCTTTTGTCATCATTATACTTTTATATGCCACCATCTTCCTTTCCCGGGATTCTCGGTCCTCGTCGAGGCAAATGTGGAACGGTATTTGTTTTATCCAGAGAGATGTTCCCTATCTGAGGGAAAAGGGCGACTAGCACATCTATCACGCCGGCTCAGTTGTCAAGTCCTCGCTGAAGCAATCAATTAACATTTTTGAATCCACGCCAAACCAACCACCTAACTGTCGTTTTTTGCTTCAACATAACTCGTCTTTATGAGGGTACGTGGAATTATGGTCACCGGTGATGAATAGGAATGAGGACGGTCTATTTAGAGTATGTGTTTATTAAAGTACAAGCTTCGTTTTGTCACATAATTACATAATCTTCACTCAATATTGTCTCTGACTGATGCCAGGAAAATCTCAAGGTAATAGGGAATTGCTAAGTTCAGGGCAAGTAGGTATGAAATAAAAAATCGTGTTGAATTATTTTATTTTGGAGAGATTTGAGTCCTTGCCTTAAATGCCTTAAATGTATATTTCATATATAAAGTGTAATTATTTCATTTATTGATTTGATTTGAGTTGAATTACCCTTGTTTTTTTAGAGAAACCGTTAACTGTGTTACTGGGTCATCGGGGACCGAGACAAAACACAAATACAACCCAGATCTCCACCCTTGAAATGTATGTTTCTCTGCAGACCGTTTCCCCAGAGCCAGTTATTGACTCATCATTGAACTGGAATCTGTTACCTTCCCCTGCACGAACAACCAAGCCCTGGGAGCTCACCCATGGGCTCTTTCATGGGTCACAGCCTATGCTCATTGGGTGATGAATCCCAAAAGTCAAAGGAGGAAAAGTAACACCTCTGGCGCTAGCCGTCACAACCGCGCGACTGCTACTGTCAGAGAGCAGACGCAGGACAACACTGGGGCAAAATGTGACTGCACACCCCCCCTCCAATTACTCGCGTTAGGATTCACAGCTGATAGACATGACATATGCTTCGAATGAAACCTTTAAACATCCTGTCTCAATGTGTTATTTACGACAGAAAGATTTTAAGAAAGATAGCCCCGCAAACCTCACGTTTTACTGAAGGACCTAAATGGGTCCGTCTGATAATATTCTAAGACCAAATTACAGCAGGGTCAAGAAATCTACGACTCGTTTTATAAGAAGAAAAAAAAAATGAATGTGAATACAAATGGCGATGACGTTTGATCTCTTTGTTTCCTAATAAACTGAAACCCCTGTGGTACTTCAATACGGGAAGGCAGGATATTTAGCACAGCCTGTCTTGGTAGGAAGTCTTCCCTTCCTCTGTGGCACTGTGAGAGCTCCACTGCACACACCCAGCCTCTCAGCCACATTGTTCATTCTCCTTGGCCTAAATGGACAATTTTCATGAGCCAACACTTGCTAATTACCACCTCGTTTACCGGTTAATTTGAACCAGTTTGGGAGTCAGTGTAGCACAACTAAAAACCACTGGCTCTGGGCCTTGGCCACTGCTTAAAAGCCCCATAAGCCCAGCAGGCATCAGCCATTTCACACAAGAACCCCCTTTTCTCTTCTTTTCACGGCACCCTACACTCACACCCCTCCTTCTATTCACTTAGGCTTACAATATTTATATATTAATCAGTTCAAACAAAAATGGCCGTTGATGTTTAGCATAAAAGGGATTGCGGGCATTAGTAATGGTTTGGTTTTGGAAAAACAGAGAGATTTAACAGCAGCCTTTTCAACTCTGTGTGTTCGCCGTGAAGCAGAATAATGGCTGGTACTCTTGGGTAGATGGTTTAGTTCCATCCCATTGCTAATGTGATTGCTTTTAGAATCTGTCTAATAGCCTCTGTCCACTGGGCCTCTCAATGAGGCTCCCCATGTAGCCCAAAGGGGGGTCTCGAGACCAGGGGCAGGGGATTGGGTGTGTGTGTGTGAGATGGGAAGTGTTCATAGGATTTTAGGGGGTCGAAGCATAGCGGTCTCTTTCTCTCACACAGACATACATAAACACGCAATTGCACGGTCGTGGCTTCCCGAGTCACAAAGTCACCTTCACCCCATCTCGTCTCTCTCTCGACACCGACAGAGACGCTCAAACGCACAAAGATTAAAAAGATTAAAAGGTACTGACATTAAACAGGCCGAGTGTGCGAGGTGTGATGAAGAGGGTGTTTCTTCTCCTGCTAATATAACCATCCCCTGTCTGTGATCTCCCTGGCTTTTTTAGTTGTCAGCGAGCCATCTCCAGAGGATCCTGCTTCCCAGGGTGCACCACACGCTCTGATAACACACATATTTAGGCTTTTAATACCTCCCCAAAAAAGCCCAGTGTTCATTGGGGGCATTTTAAGCTGTAGTGCATATTAGCTAATTAGGCTGTGTGGGCTCTCTGTATGGATGTTTGGCATGCTGTGTCTGCTGCTAATGAAAGAGGATGAGGCTTATTAAATGGTGCTGAACTGCTTTTGTAACCTTTCTGTTCTGATTTCCCTCTCTACAAGTTCACGTAGATGTCAAAACTTAGTGGTACTGCAGTACTAGTGGTTATTATCATCAAAATGAACAGTAGTTTGTTTGTTTGAGACTCAATATAACTGGGCAGAAATTAGATTTTGACGTCTATCGCGTTCGACAGATGTGGCTGCGAATGTAAAGAAATTGACAGTTGTAGTAGTGATAGTGTGACAGTGACACGGCATACTTGACCAGACATGTAACTCTACCGCGGCCCTGTCAGATCCTAGTGACCACACCCGAGTCACATTCAGCACGCTGTTAAATCAGAAGAAACAAGCCGGGACAGCCAACCATGTGACAGAAACATTTGACCAATTAGAGTGTGTGGAGCAGGAGAGGAAAGGGGCAACATCCCAGCGGGCCGCTGCTAAATGGACAGGCTGTCATCAAGACCAGGCTCTGAGACGCTCAATGAATTCTCACACGTCCACTGTCTGTCTGTAGACCTGCCACACACACACACACACACACACACACACAAACATCTCTCCCAGTAAAACTGAGCAGCAGTCCCAACACAGCTTCCTAACATCCCAACACAACAGGGGTGGAGGATCCATTCCACTAGATCCCCTCGACAAGCTGCTCAATTGTCCAAAAGGGCACAGAAGGATTGCCCCCCTCCCTTCTCACTGTGTGTGTGTGTGTGTGTGTGTGTGTGTGTGTGTGTGAGTTTGTGAGGGGTTTCAGCTTAGAGTTCAGTCTTTGCTGACCATATGTCTGCACTGCGGGGAGTTGAATGGCGAGGCTACAATCTGCCAAGGATTTAAGAATGTCAATAAATTGTAAATAGGGCTGTGTTCTCCAGTCGAAGGGTTAAGTGCAGCCTCCGTCCTGGCCCGGCCCCAGTGGGATGGTCATCAGAGGGCCTAATGCCCAACTCTATGATGCAGACAGCTTTTTAAAGTTCTCATGAAACTAACACCGCTCCCTTCTTTCTCCCTCTCCCCGTCACCCCCACCCCCTTCCCACCAGGACTTGAGGAATGCTTGAGGACCTCTCTAGAAAAGTCCAGTCCGTCTGTGGCCCTGGTTCCAGTGCTGGCCTTACCTGACTCCCAGATCCTCCACCTGTCCTGCTGGCTCAGTGTGTAGTAAAACATCCAGAATCAGCAAGCAGACTCCAGTCATCCACAGCGCTGGAATTCAGCGGTGCTTCGTTCGAGGAGAGACAGCCAAAGAACCGATGCCTTTAAAAAAAAGAACCTGAGGGACTGAGGAGAAAAATGCTTGGACTGCTCATTAGTGTTGACTAGTCATCACTGCTGGGAGTTGCAATGCATAGCTGTGTGTGTCTGCGGGTTGTATTGATGATGTGCGGTTTTGAGTATGTGTGTATACTAATGCGTACCCTAACACTCGGGCCAGTAATCCACTTTGTCCTCCAGACTTGTATACTGCAGCAGCTGTTGCTCTGAAGCTGTTGAACTTAAAGCTGCATACCAGAGGACCACAGCCTGCAGGAGACACCAGCAGTGTCTCACACCATGAGGTGATAAAAGTATATCCCTAGACATCCTACTGTTTCTGATGGAATTTCTCTTAGCGCGCAAGCTAACACCCCTCATAAAGGCCTAGTGCCACCGCTGACACCATCTGTGCAGATGTAAACCTATAGATTTACTCGGTGACTGGTTTGTGGCTGTGTGTTATGTGGGTGGATGAGGTGACTTGTGTTTCTGTCTCTCATGCTCCATGGGATCCGAGGTGTGTTATTATTGTGTAATAGGCAATCAGGACCAAGCACCTGAAAAGATTAAGCCTCTTTATGTTCCCTATTGATTTTAAGGCAGCCTGGTTAATAGGAGAGGGACACTACCACATACGGCTGCAGGGCAGGCGAGTGTCTATGTGTGTGTGTGTGTGTGTGTCTGTGTGTGTGTTTCAGTGCACACGTTTTGATGGTGTGGGAAGAAAACAACACTATAAACCATTGCTCCTGGAACATTTCTTTTCTCAAAGATCATGAACCATATTGAGGATCTCAATTGGAATGCATCTTCACTCCGGCTATTCTCTTCATTGTGCTCGTGATGGCAGGAGCGGAGTGGGCTATTGATCCTCGCCCACCGAGATGTTGTTTTCATTGTTGTTATCAAAAATTGAACAATAGAGGCAGCCGATAGAGCCTGAAGAATTTTATTGAGGGTTGAAAAACACAAACAAGCAATTATATATGAGGCTGAGCATTGCAAGCCGATGCACCATAAATATGTTCACCTGTTCAGTTTAAAGGGCCCGGCGGCGGGTGGTGTTTTGACGCTGTGCTCGCCGTCACAAACACCTAATTTTTGAATAGGTGTCAAACTAGCCAAGTTGGGTTTTTTTTTACACTTTTAAGGACTTGCAAAATCAATTCAATTAAGCACCTATAAACGTCACAGGCCATAATATTTGATCCGATTGCAGCATTTCTGATTAAAGTGGTCTTTTTACCTCTTCAGATTATGCCAGGGAAGAAAGTGTCAATACTTCCCAGAAGACAACGCAGCAAGAATTTTTTTGTTCGTCAACTTTCCTGGCTGCTCCCAGTTGCGAATGTCTGTAACTGTGTGAATGCAAAGCAGGGCGTTGCTGAAAACGAGCGCGCTTGCTCAGCAAAATCTTCCCCCGATAAATAAGGTTAAAAAATAGGATTGAAAAGTGGTTCGATATATTTAAAGCAATGGAAAGTGAAAAACAACATGCATCAGTCTATGGAAATTGCATATCAGTACTAGATTTAACTTTGTTATTAACATTGTGAACATGTCCTGGACGTTTTGACTCCCGTTCTTTCTTCTTTATTGACTTTTGAGTCCATGTGCTTTTTGCCTCAGTGAAATAACAGATCAATCAAAAAACAAAGGAGTCAGCTTTTCAGTAAACGTAGAGGAGCTCAGCCACTAAAATTCAGTGCGCAACAACCACTTGTCGATCACCACAGTAAACACTACATTCTGTCCTTCAGCAGACATGTTTTCAGACAGACACAAGCAAAGCCACAAGTATATCATCACACCCTCATCGCAGCCAATGTGAAGGCCTGCGGCAGATACATTTCTCTGTGTTTATACCACTGTTTTCCCTCACAAAATGAATAAAGACAGGGTGACATTTAGTTTTCCTCAAATGTACATTTTCTACCAAGCTGACCTGCAACCACTGTACACACAAACTATCTGTTGTGGCTAACAACGTCCTTTGTGCACAGTGTACCACCCTGCGGCCCTTGTCATTGTGGCCTGGCACATGGACTTTAACTGTGTGGTACCTCCTCCAGGCTACCCAGGCTGATGTGTGTGGCTCCCTCCCCCCCCCTAGCAGTGGGCTACAGTAGGGGAACCCAGTTCAAGAGAGACTCGCTGCTTGAGACACCTCTTGACATTGTGGTCTATTTGCCTGTGACTGTGGTTTTGTTTGTTTTCATGTTTTGAATCATTTTTTCCATAATATATTGTTTTCTTCCTTTGAAGTTTTATGAAAGCCTGCCATCGTGGTCACAGCACTGACTTAATGCAGCTTGTCCTGTCTGCTGGTTTGGCCACTATCAGATACTATTGAATGGTGTCTGCTGCCCTCTTGTGGTCAATATCTATATTGCCTCCTTCAACAGTTAACATGAAAAGCCTTTGACTGCACCCAGTAATTCCCACCCAGATCCTATGTGGCACAATTTCCAAATTAAACTAAGCTTCCTGGAAATGTTTTACAATTGTCTTTTTCTTTAAATAGATCATCAGAATATTTCCTACAATGCTCAAGGTTGAGATATCAGGAGGATGGAGACTAGAAATATTGAACTAAATTCACAGTTACATTTCTGAAGCTCTAAACAGTTTTATTCATTTCTGGTTTTAAGTTATTTCAATTAAAAGCTCATTGTTCTGCACTGAACATAGATTTTCTGAGGACCGAAGGTGACAATTTTACAAGTTGAAATACATTTCGGTCTTCACACATTCATCTATCGATTTACAGCACATGTTCAAACAATAAGAATAAAAATCTTTTATGGTTTCACAATTGAAAAGTGACCATGGCCATGATTATTGGCACCCTTTAGAATAATTCAAATCAATTTTGTTGGAGGAAATAGATTGTCATTTGCAGTGTAATTCACCTCCCCTGTGACAGGCTGCAGGTGCCCACATGGTGTGAATGAACCAATTATCCATTTTAAAGTGATAAAACAGTCTGTTCTGCTTCCCTGGTCGTCTGAAAATAGTGAAGAGAAAAGAGATGTCTGAGGATCTCAGAGAAACAATTATCAATGAACATAAATGTTCACAAGGCTATGAGGCCATCTCTAGAGACCTTGGTGTTCCTGTTTCCACAGTTCAAGAATCTCCCAGGACGTGGTGGTAAGAGGAAAACTGATCTCAGAATTGTCGAAGGTTTATGCGAGCCAGTGAAAAAACACCTTGCATGACATGAAGAGGTCTGGGGAAATGGTTTCCATACCATACACCAGACACTGAACCAAGAAGGGCTTTACGGTCTCTTGCGCTTTGGCAATGCAGATCAGCACTTTGGTTACAGACAATGAAATGAAGCTTTTAAAGAAAAGAGCACCCTACCTACAGTCAAACACAGTGGAGGTTCTGTAATGCTGTGGGGCTGCTCTGCTGCCTTGGGTACCGGACGTCTTGAACGTATCATGGATGAATGAAATCAGGAGATTACCAAGGCATTTTGGAGCGAAATGTGCTACCCAGTGTCAGAAAACTGGGTGTCAATTGAAGGCCATGGATCCTCCAGCAGGACAATGACCCAAAACACATAATCAAAAGCACCCAAGAATGGTGCAAGAGAAAATGTTATGGAGTCTATGGTGAAACCTGAAATGTACAGTTGGTCAATGGAATCTTTCAAATGCTGAAGAACTGGAGCGGGTTGTAATTGAAGAGAAACTGCAAGTTACAAGAAGCGTTTGGAAGTAGTCATCATCGCCAAAGTCTGCAACAAAGTATTAGAAAGGGGTGCCTATAATTGGTATTGTTTGATCATGTGCTGCTAAATAACACAGATGAATGTGTGAAGACCAAAAGTTCCAATTTTCAATTTTTTCCAGACAATATTGTACATTATTATGCATGAAATTTAATCTCTTAAATTTGATTGAGGGTCAAATCAAATTATTTTCAGGAGAGAGATAATATGCACATTACTCTGTACTTTCCTCGAGTGTTTTCGGGCTTTTTCTGCCCTGACATTGGAAAAAGTCTAAATGCTGCAGTTCATTTAAATTTGGAGACGAGGCTAATTAAGGCCAGTTATGGTGTCACTTCAGGCACTCATATCCAGCACATATCTAATTACTTTTGACACCCTCAAAGTATGTTTTGTCTCTTTCCAAACATGTGAGATGTCTAAACAAATGCATTCATTTCCTCAAGTCATAATCTGATCAGATGTCGGCCTTCAAAGCAGACTTATCAAGAGAATTGTGTTTAGGCTATTGAGTTACAGTGTTGTAGAATCGACATACTGTTGCACTGATGTGTCAAACACACCAAGATACATTTTGCAATCTTTTTGGATAAAATAATCAAGTCTCCATTGTTAACATTTTAAAGTTGGTCAACTGAGGCGCAATACACCAGAGAGGAAAACATGACTATGGTTAGCAAAGAGCAAGAAATAGTGAGGGTTTACTCTGCCCCATTTCCGGGTACCAGAAACGTCATATGCAGTCTCGGCGTGAGGCAAGTTGCAGGAATAGCACGCGCTTGAGGGGTTAACGCCCAATTTTGCAGATTCCAGGATGGACCAGGTTTTTACATTTTGAGTTATTTATCTTCAACTTAAACAATCTCTGGTAGACAGTTTAGGTAGGAACGTAAAAATGTTGTTTCCGACCGTACTTTTTGAGGGACGTACACGTTGGTGTGCGTGACGTCACAGAGGACTATTGTCGTTAGCGAGCGAGCTAGCTCTTCTCTCATGACATGATACACAATTCAGACCTACTACGAATTCTGCATCAGAATACAGCAGTTGTAAAATACTTTGTCAAACGTGTATAGTAAGTATTTTGACATCTACGCCAGGAAAGCTAGCATAGTTAGTTTAGGTTACATTTAACTGCGCTAGGCCAGTTAGTGAGTCCGACCTGATTTTGCTACAAATGCCAACGCTGTCCCGTTATTCTAACGTTGATGCTGATGTCATTAGGCTATGGATGCAAAATAAGTTTTATTGTTTCTTAGTGAGAACAATGTGTTGTGGATGTTATTACTTATTAATTACTTAAAGTGAAGTGTTATCAAAAGATAAGTGATGCTTCTTACCACATTGTCCATCCTCCATGCTTGTTTTAAAATTGAATTTCATGTGCCTTACCCTAGGTCTGATAAGAGGATCATCAACAAGGAAAAACAATAAAGGAGGTGATTCAAAAATGCACCAGTGTCCCAATTGTCCAAAATCCTTCCGATCAGCATCTAAACTCCAGAGACACCATCTCATCCATACTGGGCAGAAACCCTTCACCTGTTCAATCTGTGGAAAAGCCTTCAATCAATCTGAGCATTTAAAGACACACTCACAGAAAATTCATCATTTGGGTCCTTCCACAGACTGCTTGAGGGGTGGCATCGTTAATGACCAACTGTTTCTACCATCAAACCATAATGACCCAATTCAGGAGATTAACAGACACGATAACAGCGCTTACATCACACTGCCATCTACTATGTCTTCCTCTGTGTCCTCCCAGATGGAATGGAAAAGGAAAACTTCGCCTCTGGATATTTGTCTTACTTCCTCAGAGATTGAAGATCAACCAGAAGCTGTCCCACATGAAAATGATGGCTTAGTGATTCAGAGCAGTATCTCAACTGATAGATTATTCTTTATGGATCCAATACCTCAAGACGTAGTTGGTTCTGCAGCCGTGGACAAATCGATATGCAATGTCCATAATGGTAACACCTGCAAAGTCTGTTTGAAGTCATTTAGTTCACCTCTCCAGCTTTGGATTCACCTACCAGTTCATGAAAAAATGAAGCCATTTGGGAGTGGGATATGTGGACAACATTTCTCTGAAAAGGGCCATTCAAAGATGCAGTCACATCAATGCCCTACCTGTCTAAAAACCTTCTGTTCACCATCCAAATTACAACGGCATTTTCTCATTCATACAGGCCAGAAACCCTTCTCCTGTATACTCTGCGGGAAAGCATTTAGACAGGAAGCACACTTGAAATCCCACCTAAGTGCAGCAAATAAATGTTCACTTTTTCAAAGGGATCTGGAGCCAGACCCAGAGCACGGTAGCACCATGAGGAAACTGAGCTTCAGCAATGGCAGTCAAACTTCTGATTTGGAGTCTCAATCATCACTTCTGCAACATCCCTCCAGCCAAGACACTCCAGTGAATTCTCCAGTGGAAGTGGAGCTACAGTGTAAAATAAGTGTAAGCGCCATGCAAGACCTAGGCAAGTCTGAAATCACGTCAGTGGCAGCCATTAAATCAGAAGACAGTTTCAGTGGCAGCAGTCAGCATCGGAGTATTTGCTTTGAGACATCAAACAAGTCAGTTGAACATGAGCAGCGTGATTTGACCCGTAAAGACTCTAAACCGTTTCGGTGCACCATCTGCAACAGATCGTTTCGTCTGCTGGTTAATCTAATGCGTCATCAGGACATTCACAAGAGCCAAAAAGCAATGCAAAGTCAAACCCCTGTGGATGACACAAGAGCTACTGTGTCACAGTCTACGCATTCAAAAACGAACATAAATTCTGAAGCAATGTTGAGTTCACCTGCGCCCAATAATGGAGATCCCCTTGACCTGAACATCATTGTTAAATCAGAGACATGGAGTGGAAATTACAATCACTACAACGATTCTCTTCTCCAGGATGCTGAGTTAACTACATCACCAGATGAGCAGAGTATAACACGTCAAGCCACCAGCCAGCATCAGAGAATAAACACATTACATCAGTGCCATGCGTGCCCTAAGAAATTTCCATCTCTATCAAAACTTCAAAGGCACACGATGAGTCATACTGGACAGAGGCCCTTCGGCTGCCAGATGTGTGGAAAGAGATTCCGTCAGAAAACACACTTGAGGGTTCATTCTCGTACTCACCTGTGGTCCAAATATCACAAACAACGATCGTTGTATATTAGCCGGCCTCCATCGCGTGTGACTGGATGTAACACAAGGGTTTCTGCTGATGCCCCAGTCCGAGAAATGGCTCTACATGGTAGGAATTTGGAGAACCGCTCTGGCATTGATTTACTCTCTGAGAAACCGCTTGATCCGGCCTCTTCTCTGCTAAGTGTGTGGAATCACAACAATAGAGAGCCACCATTTTTGCTGTCTATCTCAAAGAAAAATGAGGCTGTGCATTTGAGCACAGTTTCTGAAGTGACTGTGAAAAGGGGACCGACTGCTAAACCAATGCAAACTCCAAGCAACATACGACACAAGTGTTCCCTTTGCTTCAAGTGTTTCCCCTCTGCCTCTAAGCTGAAAAGACATGAGATGGTACACACAGGCTTGAGACCATTTCAGTGTCTCACGTGTGGGAAAACGTTCAGGCAGGCTCCGCATCTGAAAGTCCATGAAAAAACTCACCATACGAGGATGCCCTCCAAGCCAGTTCATCAACAAGGAAATATCAGTAACTTGAACATAAAGAGTCAACAACAGCTTTATCCTAGGATCAATATCCATGTTCCACCACAGAAAAATGCTATGAAAAGAGACACTGCACATTCACAATTTGCACACGTGTTAAGCAGCCAAGAACAAAATGAGCAGCTCCCCACCAGGAGTGAAATATCCATCACAAAAGTGAACAATCTCAGTGAGATCAGGATTAAAAACAAAGTAGCGTCTGGTAAAAGAAAAGCTCACGTGTGCCGAATATGCCGTGAGAACTTTGCTACTCCGTACAAGCTATCCAGACACTTGCTCACTCACTCTGGGATGAGGCCACACAACTGCAATTTGTGCAGTAAAACCTTCACACAGCTTAGCCATTTGAAAACCCACGAGTGCAGTCACACACATGATAACAGAACATCAGATTACATTCAAGAAGAAATGAGGACTGATCATCTCCAGGATGATAATGGCCCTACACCTGAAACATTTATTTCTGCTCATTTCATTGATTCTAAAGAGGATGTGGCAAGAGAGCAGCTCCAGTCATGTTATACCAGTGCTGGTCGTTACTTGGTCACTGATGAGGGCTTTTCTCATTGCTCTGAGGTAACAGACACTGAATGTCTGGCGTTGCCAGAAGTAGGCTTGCTAGAGGAAAAAATGGAATCTGAGAGGAAGCAAAGAGAAAATTGTAATCAGGCTCCAGAGCTTCATAGTCGCTCATCGTTTCCCTCTGAACTTGCCACTGAAATTTGCAGGCTGAATCAAGAGCCTTCAACTCTATCTTTGTCACAGCAGGAAATGTGGGGAAATGTACATAGTAGTAAAGAAATAGCTTTTCAACCCAGTGGAGTTATGGCTAAGTCAGATAGTCATGAGGTTATCAGTGAGAGACCTGTGAGTTCTGTGGCTGAGAATCAACTCCAGGTGGACTTGCCAGATGACTACTGGTGTGAACCACTAATCATGTTTGAATGTGGCAAGTGCACTGTGAGTTTTGAGACAGAGCAGGATCTTCAACATCATACATGTAACACTAGAGGTCAACCTAAAATGGCTGAGTCAGCCCTGAAGCATCGCTGTGATTTTTGCTTGAAGAATTTTGTTTCTCTCTCTAAACTTGAAAGGCATTATATTGTCCACACAGGCCAGAGGCCATTCAGGTGTGACATTTGTGGCAAAACTTTCACACAATCAGCACATGCCAGAACACACCAACGGACTCATTCAAAATCTGAATGATACTGTATAATAATAACAATGTTTGTCTTTGTCTAAATCCCTGTTTATGAATATGATGTGTCATGAAGATAATGGTGATGTAAATAGTAAATACATAATAAAAACACTGACTATAGATTGAACTTTAGTTGTGCTATATCAAGCAGTAGTTTGTTGTATTTTACATACTAATATTGTAATTAATAAAATAGATTCTTGAACTTGTTCCAAATGTCATTTCCCAATTGTTTTTTTAATATCGATCTGTAAATCCAGTTAATTTTAATTATAAAATGTGCTCTAAATTCAGTGCTCTAAAAATAATATACTGATGGTAAAAGCAAAATACATTTGTGTCAATAAAAATATTCAAACACAATAATTACCATTGCTGTTTTGTTTTGTTTGATTTGAGAAAGAATGAGCCAACATTTTTACCGCCGCGTAGCTACAGTAGGAACAAAAGACATGCATTCGTATCTGGGGACAAGTGTTCAGACGGACCCACACAGGAAGTGAGTCGCATTCAGCGCGTTTGCTTGTGTACATGCGTAACTAGTTGACCAGTGGTATTGGCACTGATGCTGTAACAAGAATAAAGGTTTGTGAGTCCATTTGACTGTCATATCTTTGTACCCGTTCTCTCTGAGCTACACACTAACTCCATCAAAATATGGTTATTGTATCTGACGTTCCTAGGTTAATTTCCCCTTCTGGGTGCTAACTTGCTAACGTTAGCTAGCGCGAATGAATAACGTATCTAGCGTTACGGTAACGTTATATTTACAGTATGTTGTAGGAAGGTCAAATATTCAGCAGTGAAGAAAAATTGATGAAATCCGTTATTGTTAGTTTGAGCATTGCATTGGCTTCACACTTCTTTGGTTTAGTCTTGTCCAGTTCACTTGTTAACCTAACGTTACTTGATAGTTAAGTTACTCTATAAACCAGAAATTCCGTTGCTATAATATCGGTCTGGTTTGTGTTCATTAATGGCTACACACCTACGGTAAAGCTAGCTTTATTTATGTGTTCCCCTCTCTTCCGCACAGTGACCTGTATAGCTGTTCCAAGCAGTCATCATGGAAAAAGAAACCCCCGCTAAAAAAGCTGCAGCACCCTCCGTGTCTCAGATTAATGCAGAATACGTCACGCAGGTAAAAGTGAACCTATCTCCACAGGTGGTCTGCATGCTTTGATAGATGGTTTGTTTGTATTGTGATCACGCTAATGACCTGTAACTGGTTGTATTTACTGAGGGTCTCAACTGAAAGAATGGCTTCTCACCTGTACTAAGAAACAGATGGTCATGGTAATCCTGGATTTACCACTCCAACTTTCAAAGAGTACTGAAACACACTTTTCAACCTGTCTCTGCCTACTACACATTTTGAAAAATGTGATGAAGTGGGGTACAGAGGGAGGGGGGTGTATGTGTTTGTGATTGAGGGCCACCTCAGATTCTCATTAGCTCACCCACTTGTTTAGCCTAAACTATGAGAGTGACACTGAGTCTGAAGGCACTTTCACCACTAGTAGGGTGTCTTTTGAGGTGGAGCACTTATCCAGAATCTCCCCCATCTGATATTGTGGACCAAAGAGCTTTAGAACCTTATCAATGAAAACCACTAGCTCTGCCATCCCCCTGGGCAGTGGTTGAGTCTTTAAGGGCCGGAGCTATGGAGGTGGAGGAGAGAAAAGGAGAAGTGGCAGAGTGGTATTACGTTGTGGCTTATAGTTTTGGCCAGGTGCTAACTTCAATCATAAAGTTATACTTTTTTCTACGGTTTATATCTTGATTGATGTTTACTCTGACAAACAGCTATCTTATAGACTTAGAGAATAACAAGATTACAAACAAACACTACAACTGAAATATGGTTACCTAAATTACTAAATACAAGAAACAAACACTATCTTGAACTTTTAAACATGAAACGGTAACAGAGAGTAACAAGGAACTAGGAAAGTATAAAATAGCATAATGGTGAAAAAGCAGTGCAGGTGAAAATGAACGGGATAGTAGCATCGATAGATCCACCCATTTCCAGTTTTGGGCGGCAATAATTTAATAATATCTTGGATCAGATATGATGCACTCAATGCAATAGTATCTCAAGACCTCTGGTATTACATCACAGATTGGAGTGGGGCCAGACGTCCAGCAGAGGGTTCAGTTTCAACTGGTGGAGGGCAGAAATAACACTTTTCTGCCTGGAAAACGTCTCAATGATATTGTCTCGGAAATGTGCAACCATGTCCAGGATTGATAAATTACACCATGTAGAAGGCATACAAGCAAGCTTACAGCACAAAATGTGATCTGGGCTTTGATTTCACTTTAATGCTTTGGATATTTAATGGCCAGTGTGATTGAACTGGATCTTTGTTGGTAATGTAATGTACTGTAGTTATATTGAGCAAAATGAAAGTTTGTCTATTGATGGTCCCAAATGTCCCATTCTTGATGTTTTTCTGCTTATCTCTTGTTTTAGTTGGCTAATAAATATTGGGCTCCCCATGCCAAGAATAAACTACCATTTGACCCAAAGGTGAGTTTCTTGCATTGCTGCATCTTCCTCTAAAGTCACTTTGTATGTTTGGTAGTGAAAACTAGTAAGAGGCAGACACACATATACTCATCTAGTCTCGGTGCTGGAGCAAGTGTGAATCAGATGAAGATTGTTTGAACCAACAGACTCACAGATGGCTTTTAACCATTTATTGCAACTGCTTTGTTTTTATCACAATAACACAACATTAATGAAGTGTTGGTTGTGTCAATGGGCCCATCAGTGTTTTAACATTGTTTGCCATCTATTTAGGTGTTGGAAGATGTTTATGAAAAGGAGATTCTCAAGTCCAAGTAAGTGAATATAGCATCTCCGACTTGATCTCTGCCTTGCTTTACCAAACTATTTGGTCATTTTAGAGATTTGTATGTCATGTATTCTATTCTTTTCTACACATCTTCAGGTTTTCCATCAGAAAAATCATGCTGCTTGAGTTCAGGTGGGTTATTTGTCTTCCTTGCATTTTATTTAATAGCCTGCACCACTTAGTTGACAGGTACCAATGCATTATTTTGTTGTCTTTCAGCCAATATCTAGAGAACTACTTGTGGGTGAACTACACTCCTAAGGTGTCCAGCAATGCCTACCTCATGTCTATCAGCTGTATTATCAATGAGAAGTTCAGAGAGAACGTCCCAGCTTGGGAGGTAAGAAATGATGCTCCTCATCTAAAACTAGCCCAAGTCTTGGTGCCTGGCGGCCCAAATTTCAGAAGTGACCAGAATTATGCTAGTTACTTGAACGCTGTGGAGGTGTGACATTCACCATCTCTACAAGTGCATTGCAAACTGGTGGCTGTCAACACTGTTCTCTTCTGTTTTGTATGTAATATCTCAGGTGTTCAAGAAGGAGCCAAGCCATTTCCCATTCTTCTTCAAGTGTGTGATGGAGGCTGTGCTGGAGGGCGATGAGGCTGGTCTGACTCTGAAGGAGCAAACTGTTCTGCTGGTCTTCCTGGACCACTGTTTTAACAGTCTGGTGTGTACCGCTACACGAATATCCACTGGCTTTACTGGTTGATATCAAAGTGTGTTTGGCAATTGTGTTAAGCTGCTGATAGTAGGATCATTGATGTAGAAGCATCGCCAAAATGTTTCCTTCCCTCCCAAGATGAATGTGTGAAATAAGGTAATGGTTTGTAACATCCACAAGGTGGCACCAATAGGCCAGGCCGTGAGCCTTTGGTCAGCTCCCACCCATCTGTATCCTCTACAGCCGCATTAACCATGGGGAGTCACTGCAGATGTCTCACTCTAAAAAGTGCTGTGATAGCCTGCTGCACTTTGATTGTATCCTTTAAAGCTCTCTAAATATTTTAGTTGCAGACTGTTATTAGGGGCTGAAGTGTAATAAAAATCTGTCATAAACAATACATTTTGACTCTCTTTCTCCTCGCCTCTCTCTTTCTTTCCCTCCTAGGAGGTGGATTTGATCAGAGAGCAGGTGCAGCAGCTCATCTCTCTGCCTATGTGGATGTGCCTCTTACCAGTAAGCTCTCATCCCATTTCAAACTATGTTTTATAGGTTCATTTTTCTGTTTCCCATCTCTAGAATGACCCGCCACAAGTATTCACTATGCTTGATGGATGGAAATGCTTCCTTGCTACACCATCAGATCCTGATAATCTTGTAATGTTTTTTTTCTCTCTGTCATGTTTGCAGTCCAGACTGCAGCACGAGCTGAAGAAAGTCCCGAAGCTGCAGAAGTTCTGGAATCTGATCAAGAAAAAATTCGATAAAATGGATGCTGAGGCAGCTGAGCAGTAAGGCTATCACTTCCTTTGCTTGTATTCTCAGATCTACAGAGACTAGGAAGTGAAAATGTGTTACATCCTCTGTGTTTCTAATGATTTTCTCTTTTTTTTATCTTCCCTCAGGGCCAGAAAAGAGAGGACCTTCCTGTCAGCTCTGATTAAAAAGTTTCTTGGAGTTCTGATGTCCATTCCTCCATCAGGTAAACAGTAGACATGCTTTTATTTTCTGTGTTACACGCTATAACACTGTGACACTGTATGGCAACATAACAGGGGGTTCCTTTACCACGTTGAATGACCGTTAGGCCTCTCACCATGTGGGATGAGTTTGACCTCCAAAGAATAATCATATCTGGCGACATTGGTGCCAAGGCATGTGAACGTGAACTCGGTGCCATGAAATGTATGTGAGCCACCTCTTTGTCTGTGGCATTTGTAGAGCACACCCAGTCTCAGGTGGCACATCTCCTTAGTCCAGGATCCCACCGCCCTTATGAGGCACACCTTTCCCCCCTTTTCCCATCACTCTCAGTCACAAGTTCATCCCTTCTTCCCGACCCCTGCAGCTGCCGAAGCAGCATGGGCTCCAGCTGCCACCCCGCCACCGGCACTGTCTGCTGTGTTGTAATGCAGGCTGACACAGAGGCTCCCCACCTGAACACTAAGAATAGAGCGTGTGTTTCTGTGTTTAGGTAGAATTCGAACCTGACAGAGCAGATTACAATCTGAGGCCCAGCGGGATCTCCGTCATTCTGCCTGCTACATGCCTCAACTTTAAACATACACACACACACACTTAATCAGGAGCGAGCTCTCAGCATGCTGCTGTGCTGGCCATGCTATTTTAGTGTCTCCTAGCGAGGCTTACACACTCAGCGTGGCACCATGGTGTTGTCTACATGTGTTTGCTGCCCTGATATCCCCAGTAATCCCCAGCCCCGCTACTTCTACCTTTCCCTGTGTGCTTGTGTGTGTCTATATTGCATTTGTTGTTGACCACATGCGTTCCTGTGTTATTATCCGAGTTGCAGTGATGCCCTCCCTGATTTTCTCTGTCCTCTTCCACAGGTCCTGTATCCATGGACAAGGTGCATTACTGCGAGAGGTTCATTGAGCTCATGATTGATTTGGAGGTAAGACACAACCTCCTGTTTCATAGCCTTGTTCAGTGGTTAGCTTCATAGGACCAAACACACTCCCTCTAACACCGTTGACAAGAGCGTTAGCCATTTGACCGTTCTCTCCCTAGATTTGATCAGGATTTATTTGAAAGCAGTAGTGAAACAGTGTGTTCTCCATCCGTGCTTGCTCTGTAAAGCACTTTGTCAGTAACCTTTTTGTAAAAAAACATTTTATAAATAAATGTAATTTGATTGGAAAGGCAAAATGTAACCAATCGTTCAGATTTACGCGACAAGATTGCATATCTGTCTGCTACATCATTGTATCCTTTTGGGGGAAGTGGTGTAGACGCCTGTTTCTGCAGAGCTCGTTTGCCTGTTGTCCTTCACTTTTATAGCTGGCTCAGGTCAAGAGACACCGTAGACAAATGCCAGTCTCAGCTCACCCAATGAATCCCTGTCGTTGCTGTCTGCAAAGCTATGCAGTATCTGAAACAGTAGTCTTTGATTGGAGTGTGAGAAAGGTTATTTTCAGCGCTGATGGCTTTTGACAACTGGTGTAAGGTGTAGAGCAATGTGCAGTCTCTACTAGGCAGGCGTGTTGGGACCTGAGACCTGATTCTGCAGTGGAATGAGTCTAGCGTTTCCAGACACTACCAGATTGAAACATGGTTGCCTTATTAATTCCCATTAAAAGTAGAGCAAAATGATCTATTTTTAGTTCACTATCAAATGTCCTGCTTTCATTCTACCCTAGCTGGTGTTTGCGATTGACAGAGGTTGCGATGTAGTGAGGCTTGGAGGGAGCAGAATGTGTTCAGTTCAGTTCTCCGTGGCATGGGAGCAGTTTCCTTGTAGCTGAAACGCTGCTACGGGCTTCAGTTACAAGGCAACTGCTCCCATGCTGCAGAGAGCTGAACGGACCACACAGTCCTCCCTATGTCACATCATACCTTCGCAGTCACTCACAGACAGTGTACAGTTGTGCGTTGCGTCCATAGTTGTGGAGGCCGGAGTCATCCGAGTCAAGGCTACTGTTATAAACTTGACTCGTTCCCACCCGTACCAACAAGGCTGTCTTCCTGGCACGAAGCCACAATGTCACATAGTTAAGATTGTTCCTGCTGCTGCCTGTGCGGATCTCCTGTTACCAACAAGGGAACTGAATAGATTTCCTCTGGCTGTCCGCTGACAGGCCGGCCTTGCTGTTCCTGGCAGGCCAACCGACCGCTCGCCTCCGTAGACATCTCCTGTCCCTCAGCACTATCCTTTTACAAAGCTTCGGCTGCCTGAAATCCATACTTCCCCTCTGATGATGACCTGTGAATTAATGCAGGGACCAAGATCCCCCTTTTCATGCCTGTTTGATGCTGGTTGCCAGGACAGTGTTGAGATTAAAGATGGCTGCCAGAGATAAAGGTTACATTTTCTCCGTGTTGAAGTATCACTTGCTGCACCTGCTACCGTTTTGAAGAGCAGTTTTCAATTAACGAAATGATAGATAGATATTTCTCTTAGTGGTGTGGTTTTGGTTTCAGTATTTCGTTTCACGTTGCTGTTATTTTGTCTGGACAGTTCTTCTCTTAGCCTTGATAATGTGAAAGACTTAACTCCTTTCTCGCTATTTGTGCGCCAGTCGCCCTCTTGCTCCTCCATCTTGGCATGGTTCTTGGCATGATGTCATGTTACTATACTATAACAGGAAGAGCAATCATGACTATCTGACCTATCTTAGCCAGTTATTCCATGCCTTCACATATCACTGTCGGTCTATCTGTTATCCCTTGCCGTTCTATGATATCTTCCAAAATAACCTCTAGAAAAGACCCTGGATCAATAAGGTATATGGATAATCTCAGTCAGGATGCTGGGAACTGTGGTTGTTGCTGGATCAATTGATCCCTTTGACCCCTGAGAGGACGTGAATCCATACCATGACTAATTCTCTTTATCGGCTCGGTGCCGAGGTCAGAAGAGGAATAGTGTGTGATGTAGGGGGTGACTTTCAATCTTGTGTATTTAGCCCGTTTTCCCCCCGCAAGCCTAAAATATTATCACTGCCAAGTGAAAAGGGTGAAAACCTTTTCAGGAAAGCTATATAATGTTAAATATGTTCTAAACACAAGGATTGTAGTATTTTCTGAACCTATATAAGGCCACGTGATCCTTCAGTTGAAGTTAGAACATGAAAATCAACAAAACTGCAGCTTTGAGGTTTTCACATGACAACCACACTATTTTACTTTTCTGCTTTTGTTGTGTCCCACTGGAACCGCTTTCTTTTCCCCTTAGTGACAGACTGTCTCCCTTATACCCCTCCTACATATTAGTGATAACTTAGATGTCAAGTGAGTGGAGGTTGGCCTTTTACACACTTGTAAGCCTGTATTGCAGTATTATAAACATGGTATTGTGTTCATCCAGGCCCTGCTGCCCACCAGGCGTTGGTTCAATACGGTGCTGGACGACTCTCACCTGGTGGTCAGCTGCCACCTGTCCAGCCTCACCCAGAGGGAGAAGGAGGGACACCTCTTCTGCCAGGTAGGGCATACAAGCAAACACAAGGAAACCCACACACACACATCTCAAAATCATCTAAGCTACGATCATCTTAACCACTGAGCTGTGTTGTGGTCTCGTGTCTGTAGTTGCTGGACATGCTGAAGTTCTACACGGGCTTTGAGATCAGTGACCAGACAGGAAACGCCCTGACACAGAAGGAGATGACCACTCTGCACTATGACAGAATCACCTCCCTCCAGGTAAAGGCACAGAGACAGACATGCAGGACCATATCTCTACCTTCTCTGTCCTGCCTGCTTTGCTCCTGCTGCTGTTGTTCATTGAACGCACACAGGAAGTTGTTTACTTATTGGAAGTGTTCCCGATCTCTCTCTTTTTTACTGTGCGTCTGGAGTCCAGGGCTTCATGCTGGGAGAGATGCCATTTCAGAGATGTGATATCAACTGGAAGGACCCTTGTTCTTGATCTCATGTCATCTTATGGAGAATTTCCTTTTATGATCATGCTTCATATTATGCTCTCGCCGAGCATGCACTCACCTTTTCGCAGTGTTCTGGCACACAGATGCTTTATTAGGGCCCTCAAGAATGTTTCAGCCTAACCTGATTCTTACAGCTTGTCTGCATGTGTGTGTTTGTCCCGTATACCTATCCTGCGTGCTTTTCATATGCTTACTTTTGTAGAAAAATATTTATATACCAAGGCTAGGCCAAGGCTATTGTAATGTCATGTATTCATAGATGAATCTCTGAGTGTTTTCCTCTGTGTGTTTTGTCTCTCACAGAGGGCAGCCTTTGCCCATTTCCCAGAGTTGCACGACTTTGCCTTGTCCAACGTAGCAGCAGTAGACACACGGGAATCCCTGACCAAACAGTTTGGGCATCTCAGGTAAAATACAAGACACCGAAACGCAATAAATGAACAACAATCACAAAATGAAAAGTCCCGGTGAAAATACAGGCTTGCGTGCAAACCCGTATGTGTGTTTGTCCTATGCATCGTACCATCAACATCACTTGGTGCCTCACCTCTCTGCTAAATGGCAGCCAGCGAGCCCTTGAACAGGCAGCTGGTACCAGCCAGAGATGAAATGCGCGCCTCATTAATTTAATCGATTTGCAGTGGCTTGAGAATAAACTCTTTGAACAGCTGTGTTTGTCAGATCATATTAGTCTGCCAGAGAGCCAAAAAGCCCCCTTGCTTTGATGGACTGGCCCGTGTATATCCGTGTTGTGTGTGCACAAAAGACATTGATTCTTTGCTATTTTCTAATTATGCTAGGCTTCCCAACCTTTATTGAGGTTGGAAAATCACTGACACTTACAGGGCATGAAAGGCCCTGTGCTGCTCATATATAACGTTTATGACAGATTTCCTATTTATTTGTCTGTGATGTCTTCCTTTGTCACGGCGGCTGTGAGGTGAAGTGTTAAAAATGAGACAGATTTCTTCTTTGCAGTCCCCGTTTCCATTTCCATCACCTCTCTTTAACTTCTGTCCTGGATTATAGATGTTTAAAACCCCGCACTAAGTTTCTTTGAGTCAGGCGGAGGGGTATGAGCCAAGCCGAGCTGAATCAGGTAGAGACGTGGCTAAGCTGTTTCCATGTATTTCCAGAAGCTCTGCTCTTCCTCCCAGAATTAGTGTTTTGATTGTAGCAGGAATTGCATTGTTCCCCGCTGTCACCAAAGCAGCTCCTGGGGAACTCCAAATATGCCGATCAGATTTAACGAGGCACTTTTCATCCAAACAACTCACGCTAATGCCAGTTTATTCCAGCTGCGCTACCCA
>CABFOQ010004790.1:21738-33467 GCA_900660455.1 Gephyroberyx darwinii | reverse complement strand
ATGTACGTGTGCACATGCATCTATGTGTGCTGAGTGTGTGTGTGTGTGCGTGAGTGTGTGTGTGTGTGTGTGTGTACCTATGACCAGGATGTTGTTGAGCTGCTCCACTCCATCTATCTTGGACAGGAGCTGGTTCACCACAGTGTCGTGGACTCCCGTGCTGCCTGCCATGCTGCCACGCTGCTTACAGATGGCATCGATCTCATCAAAGATGATGATGTGGAGGCCGCTGTTGGCGCCCAGCTGTACAGCAGGGAGAGGAGGAACCAGACGACGATTAACTTCTGACAACAATATTAATGTGACACTAGACTCTTCTAAAAAGTGTTTTTCCCACGTTCTTCCACATAGCCACATGATAAACTCATGAAAGGTTTTCAGCTCAAAGGTTTTCAGTTTTACACATTAAATTGTGGCAAGTTTTCTTTTATGTTGCCTTCCACCTGAGACACGGCCACAGTGAAATGACAGGACGCCGATGCTTTTTTCGTTCCCCCTGGCTGGAAAAACAGTATTCGCCCTCGACGAGAGAGACAGATGGAAACAGGGAGAGAGTAGCAGGGTGGGGGGTTATCCCTCCATCTATGGCCCTGTCAGTCTGCTGGTCAGACCTAGCATTTAAAGCAGGTGTGGAGCTGTCCTTATTACGCACTGGATGGTGTGTGTTTGTGTGCGTAGGGGGTCTAAAGGGAGGTCAAAGATAACCCAGCCCCTCATTAGGTGGTGAAGAGTGAGGCGTCGACGTCAGGGTCCCACCGTCCGAACCAACAGCCATTGCTGGGTCTTAATGCACAACTGTCCGCCTCTTCCCTCCCTCTCTCTCTCGCTCTCTCTCTCTCTCACACACACACACAAACCAAAGTTATTTTAACTGTGTGGCTAAAGGGCAGATCTCTCCTCTCCTGGAGAAATGAGCTTTTCTGTTTGGATAGATGAGATGCTTATCTGCGTTTCGTGGGGAGAATTGCAGAATATTGACCCTGGTTGGGAACAGGCTCTGAGCTAACTTTTTATCTGATGTGTACATGATTGCTAAAGTTCAGCGAAGTTGTACGACTATAAGTAATGTATCTGGGAGCTGCACACTAATGAAGACTCATTTATCAACACCAGTATTGTGCGTGGTGTTGGTTTGCCGGGACGTTTCGATTGTACTTTAAATTCTGTCCCCGTTCCGGTTCTGGGAGAGGCTGCAGCACGTAAACATCACTGATGTTATTTGCTTATAAAACAGTAAGAGCAGCGGTGGCTATTTTCTGGCTGCAGGGAAATAGAGAATACAAACACTGTTGTTTAGGTGCGTATGTACATGCGTCTCCCTCTCACCCTCTTCTGCTCATCCTCTGCGTCTGCAAACAGTTTCCTGATGTTGGCCTCGGACTCTCCGACGTACTTGTTGAGGATCTCGGGGCCGTTGACAATCTTTGGCTCCCGGGCCTTGAGCATCTTGCCTATCTGCCGTGCCATCAGGGTCTTACCACAGCCCGGGGGTCCGTACAGCAGGATTCCCTTCACGTGCTTACAACCTGGACATGGACACACAAACGATTTGACTTCAACTTCTCAGCGTGGAAGTCAAACAGAGCCGGGGTTTCAACCCGTGAAACTTCACCAAACCAAATCAAACGTCATTTACAAATGCAATGATTTTCTAAACTAAATAATTTCCTATAAGGCAACACAGTTAGGGCCCTTTTATAAGGTCGTACAAGGATTTGTATTTGCCATTTTTAAGCAATCAATAATTTGCTTTGCCTCAGGATTCATTGTTATTTTGCTGAAGTATGCCTCCACATCAAGAGGGTCCACTAGCTTATGTTACTATGGGTTTTTTGTAAAGCAATGGAAAACCACAGTAGCACTGACTTCCTTGACGTATTTGTTTTTCATAAAGATCAAGTGTGGAGACTGACAGACCGTGAGCGCCCCAGTCCACCGGGTCTGTACAGCGTGGGTCTTTTAATGGCTTATTGCACCTGCTTAATGACATTTAGCCCAGACTAATTGAGAGGCCCCAGATAACCATCTGAGCTGCCATTTGGCCTGCTGAAGGAAAAGCAGCCAGGGCGACAGGTGGGGGCGCGGGGAAGAAGGGACGGCTTCTAGCAAGGCATGGAGAAGTTATGGGGTTGCGCCGGGGTTGGGAGAGCAGGACTGAAGGCTCTGTTTTGTTGTCCCCGTCTGGTTCACCTTTATGAGAGCAAAGGGGAGACAAGGTGAGAGTGAAAGCCTCCCCTATGCACATACAGACACTCTGTCTCTCTTTGCCGAACTTTCGCTCACACACACACTAACGCTCACACGCACAGCACCTCTCTGTCAGCACCTGTGCTGTCTGCTCCCCACGCTGGCCAATTACAGCTTTACCTTTAGCTGCTCTATCAGGGCTCGGCATCTCATTACAGCAGCCAGCTGGCCACAGCCAAAGGCCGACTCCCGCACACAGCCGCCTGGCCAAAGGTCAGCTCACACACTGCTGGACACCACCACAGGCCCTGAGATGTGTGAGTATGGAGTGGTTGTGTGTGTGTGTGTGTGTACCACATTTAGGTAATACGTGTTTGCCAAGTTCAGAAGTCCTTACAGGTGCCATAAAGGTATAGTATGATGACCAGAAAATGACATTGTTACTGGTCTTCATGAGGGAAAAAATATATTTTCGGTTTAGGGGTTAAGGTAGGAGTTAAAATAAGTACTGATGTGTGTGTGTGTGTGTGTGTGTGTGTGTGTGAGAGAGAGAGAGAGAGATGGGGGGGTTGTGTGTGTGAGTCACTAAGAAGACTACCTGATGAGTGTTTCTTCCTAGAATGAGCTGTTGTCCTTTGGCAAAATGAATCAGCAGGGTAATCTGAGAGTTGTCACACAGCCATTTATGAGTGTGTGTAGGGATCATTCTGTCTCTGCCGGTGTCGTAAGGCATCCAATGACGGCTGACAACACGGAGAAGCATCCAAGCAGGACACTAACTTGCTTGTTCACTGCTGATTGCCAGTTTCGCTGATTCAGACAATGATGCCTTTCTCATAGGAAATATTCAAGCTGTGTGTGCCATAATATTGATTTAGGGATTCAACACAAGCTGAACATAACAACTGAAAACAGTGATTAGTTTCGGCAGGCTTTAGCAATCCCCTCTAACACAAACTTAACAGCCAGTGCGTCCAACTTAATGCGTGCTGAAACACAGGTCCCCAGCTCTGAGAAAAACTATGCTCAACTTGATTGTTACTAAGAGTGATTCAAAAAAAGTAACATAAATCATCCGTTTCTACAAATTGCAGCGTTTTGGGTCTGGGTCCTTAATATTTAGGACTCTGTGCAAAATGTCCCTGTATCAAATGTCTAAATTGTATATCATGGTAAATGGAAAGGATGTGATGAAAGCTATGGGCCTAAATTGTGGGTTATGAAGAGACCGAAAACAATTAAGCATGTCTTCAAATGAAGCCACGGATGATGAATGAGAGATGGTACTGGCAAAGAGAAATGGTCTGCATAAGGAATGGCGAGAGAGTGGAACTCACCCATCTGTTCGACGATGTCTGGAGGGAAGACTCGGGAGGCGAAAGCTCTACGGAAAATGTCAGAAAACTCCTTGTCCAGGCCGCCGATTCCCATCCTCTCGAAGTTCCAGTCTGGGCTGATGATGGACTGGCGAGACTCCCTGGTCTTCGCCTTCCCTTGAGGGTTAAGACAAGAACAGCTACAAAATGCATCGGCCCAAACGTGTCAAGTGTATTTTTAAATGACTCAAATGTCAATTCTGTTTAAGAGCACATTCCAGTGTAATGTGTATCCCAGTGGTGCTCTCTTTATTTTCTATTCTTTAACGGTTATGGGAGACTTTCATTAGAACCATTTTAAACCAAATGAATTAAAATAAATGCTGACAGCAAAATTGAACATTGCACTGGTGCAAATCCCAGAATGTAGCTTTGAAGTGTCTTTCTTTTACATGAGGTGTGTTCTGCATTTTAGCTTTGTTTCAGTCCATACTATTCCCAACAAAATCTGAGGGGAAGGAAACCAAGCAAAAATGTGTGCATGCTGCCCCCTTGTGGTTTTATGGTGAAAAGGCACTGTCAGCCACTGAAACGGCAGCAGTTAACGGAGCTAGATGCCTTGTAAACACATTTTCATGCTTCATTAAACCAGTGGCAGGCTCTCTATAACAGCTCAGTTATGAAAAGCTCTCTATGCTGTGGATTTGTCAGGCGGTGAAGATGATTCAGCTTTAGTGGCTCTAATTAATATAGAGCAATGGAGAACACTTAAATACATTAGCCTGCTAATAAAATAAGAAATAGTCAGTTAGGCATCGGCTGTAAGTAGTGGGATGTATTCTAACTAGACCAGGGCTGAAGCTAAAAGTGCTCCTGACATTTTCTCCTCAATAGCTGATAATAATGAACTGCTAATATAGTCAGGTCTGTTGCTGACACTCACCAATCAGGGTTAGCGATGAGCTCTCGGCCTTCTCAAAAATCACCTGACTGTTGCCCAGCAACAAGGCAATCTCAATCTAATCGGAGAAACAAAAAACAACCAGAATCAGGACCCAGTTCAATTAGCGGTTACATTTTTCATGTACAAGAATTTACCTTAGTGAGCTGACACACATAAGATCGATAGAGTAATAGCATACATGCAATTTATTTTCAGAGCATCCAATTTTAGACAATATACCCAATATATTCCATTAAAGTACACACAGAATGGATTTTATTGATCACACTATTATATATAAATGACCTAACAAAAGCTTGTGAGGCTGAAGCACAATGACTACTGCTGTGTTACAGGTAGTGCACGAGAGATTGCACAGTGACAACCAACTGCAATGGAAGGATACAAGTTTCTATGGAAAGGAAACGACACCAGTATTTTAACTAATTACCTGGTGAAGGATCAAGCAATGGATGATTTCTGTGCTTAAAATAGAGGCTGCTAATGGTATGGTTACAAGGTATGTGAACGTCATGGGACAACGACAGCCATTCTCCAGGTACCTTTTGTTTCTTGCCAGAGGCGTGCTCTCCCTTAAGGATGCTGGGGTCCATGGCCTCAATATCCTTTATCAGCAAGCCAAACAGCTTATCACAGAAACTAAACACCAGCTAGAATGAACAACAGGGAGACAAACGTAAGGTAGGAGATAAGGATATGAAAGGATTAGATTACTCCATACAAATGGAAAGAGGGCATACTAGTGTATATTTGTATGTACATCTTAAAACCTCAAAACCTGTCACAACACATACAGCACATGAACAGACTGCACCAACTTAAAGGGGAAAAAAAGCATTGGATTTGGCTGCACTTACAGCTAGAAACCTGAGGTCAGTGATTCTAATCAGACAAAATGTTGAGCGTGTCCACTGACAGTGAGTGGAAAACTCTATTGAGGCTTTCAACCAGCCTCACTGCCCCTTGCCACCCCAATACCTGCTGGCCAACACTGAAGGCCTGGTTGTTGAAGTGCTGGATGAACTCGGTGGCCATCTTGTCGGAGTCATAGGGGTTGCTGTCCACGCTCCTCTTCTGCAGGAAGTCAATTTCCACCGTCATGGTGCTTACACACTGTTTGGACTTGTCAAACTTGTAGTTGGTTACTACAGGGAGGAGAGACAATGGATGGGGAGGTTTTCAGTTAAGAAAACAGCCTGAACCTGGATCATTTCTGGACTTGGGGAGGAAGGAGAAAACCTCTGAGGAAAACCAAGACAAAGGATTTTAACCCCAAATCTCACAGTGAGTGTCCAATGTCTCAATGGATTTGGGGTTTAAGTGGGGCTGTATGGCATCAGTCAGATCTTGACTTTTCCTTAACGTATTACCATTGTAATATTGCTTACTGCATTATCTTTATATAGCTGTAGTCCAATTGTTCCACTTGTAGCCTCACACAATAGTACATACGGCAGCCTTTTCGATGAACAATCTCAAGCTTTCAAGTTCCTTGCTATGGCATAACTAAAAATATCTCCAACATCTATGTTCTAATTACGCCCAATCAGACACTAATCAAACAGTTTTGTCTGAGCTCATTAGTACATTTGCAATGGTTACCAAAAGCATAAATGCCTAGTTAGCAAGCTGTTATAATAGCGTTTTTAATTCCACAGTGTGTGACTTGAATACACAAAAGGATTTCAAGTAGCACAGTGATTACTAAAATGGAGGTCTACTTAGCTCATCTAAAAAGAGCTGCAGATGTGGCGCTCAGGCTTTTGGCAGCAGAAACACCAGCAGCACACTCAGTAGGCAGCTGCTGAATTTGATGTGAGCTCTGGTACACACACGCTGTGTGTCTGCATATATCTTGTGTTCAGACACAGCGTCTATTATGGAAATGGCCCATTACCTGACTTTTGAATGGATGTCTGAAAAAGATGAAAATTACACGTACGACGCGGGTTCACAAGTCTTTATGCATGCTGAGCTAGCTGCTCAGAGACAGGCACTGTGCAGCATGTCGCTGTGAGAAGACCGTGATGAAGCTCACAGTGCCAAAAATAGTCTATCCATCATGAAAATTAATTAAATATTGAAGTTGATTTTCTTTGTTCCTTTGAATCCATAGTAAGGAGAGATCATGCCTTTGATGAAATGATAAAAAGAACCATCTTTCACTGTTTCACGCAGGCTTAACAGGTGGTATGAAAAAGACCGTGTCAAGAATGACTAGGGTATCAAGAAGACTGTTCATTTTCTTACCCAGCGGATCATATTTTCATTCCTCCTTTTCACGCCAGATATACAGGCAGTGCCATAATGGGGGCCCATCATTCTGGGCATTTGGCCTAAGGGGACTGAGCTATGTGTTATATCAAAGAAAAGGTTTTCTCTTCCTCTGGCTGCTGGCCAACCGTTGAGACAGATGTGCAGTGTCGCCATTCACTGATATAATTATACCATCCCTCCCTGTGCTGGATCAATCATGTCTCCTCTACCCCCGCAGCATCTAAGTAATGGCTGAACCCCCCACCTCCCTGGATCATTAATAAAATGCAGGATATGGGCATCTGAAATCAGCACTGCAGTGAGAGAGATTGTGGGGCTACATGTAATTGGTATTTTTCTGGCAGAGAGAAAGCCTGCAGCCTTCAATGTCAGCCATGTTTCAGCCATGTTTCATCAAAGTCTGGAGGTTGGGTCTGATGTCTGATGCAGTCAGGCACCAGTCAAGCGATCTGGTCGCCAGTGATAAGAGAGAAGCGCTGACAAACACTGACGATCAATAAAGATGACGATTAATGGCAGTCATCATGAAAGGCTGAAAGAAAGTCTGATTCCTGGAACAGAGATGTCTTCCAGTAGATACATGGACCACTTGGATATGTGCAGGGTGCAACTAGCTCACTAGCGGTACTACCAGTCTCTTTTTTATCCCTGTTCGCATTACAAAAAGGTATTAATCGAATTGATTATCCGTTAAAAAGTCTGTTGACAACAGAGACAGCCAAACATGACATAGAGGTTGAATAGGTTAACACTGATAGGCTAGCAAAAATACAAAACAGTCACTGTGATTTGGTTTGCTGCCAATATAAAAATGCCTGGTTTAGATGTTACTCTACAAGGAGGACAAGCCTCTATGTGGGTAGCATGCTCTTCCCTGTTTTTCCACCTGCCTCTACATATGGACACTATGGACACTGCTACAGTAGAAGTCACAAGAAAACCCATTTAACTGTTAAGCTGCCCAGCCTGCCCCTCTGAAGGTAGTGGCTTAACGGTGTAACGGATTCATAATGCCACAACTTAGATCACCAGTCTTACCTTCCACCTCTTGACCAATGGAGAGCCCTGCCCATTTTCTCTGAAAAGAGAAAAAGTGGTAGATTCAGGTTCACAGGTCAACGTTTCCCTTGTATTGAGTTTAAACGATGGAACAAAAGCACTGACTAGAGAGGGACTATTTGTGCCATCTGGTGACCCAGCAACAAGGTGAAAAAGGACAAAGCTAGTAGACACAAGACAACTACATTCCCAACTCACATCCATCCCTACGCGTTTCAGACAGAGACAGCAGTGTAACGTTCCTCTCTAGCATGGTCTTATTTCACAACATTTCTTATGCTGTAGTGTGGAAAAGCATAACTCATGTCCATGTTTCAACATCTTTAATAATTACAGCTTGTGCGTGGAATTTACTGATTTCATAAAGTCACTGTGCATGTGAGATGATCGCAATTGATGGCCGTCATGTCAACAGTCAATCAATTGATGGGAGGTATAAATGCTTGCTGTAAAATAAGACCGTCGTGAGGAGGTTACAGTAGTACCTGTGTGCCGTCGTGGCTGCCAAGTTTATAGACGGAGGAAGAGCAGGCAGAGACAGGCAAGGCCAAAGAGGAAAAAGCAGTAACAGACAGATTGAGACAAACAGAGAGAGAAAGATGCATGCAAAGAGCCCACAGGAAACAAGGCAGGACAGCTGCTTAGAGAACATCACTTCAGATACTGTTATCAGGGTTAAAAACAGACAGCGTAGTGTTCCTAGAAACACTGTGGGCTAAACAGATGGGCTGCCTTCAACACAATGTAAGTGTTCACAGGTGCTTGGTAAAGGAGAACTGTGGATATCGCCTAGCAGCTAAACATAATAGACTAGTGCCTCTTAGATTGGAAGGAGCAACAAGTTCAGGTAGAATAAGGCTTGGCTACATATGTCTAAAAACAAATTCCCAAAATACTCTTGATGTTTCCAGAGAACATAGACCAGTCTACCAGGCAATGCTTTGCTACCAACAGGTGCCAGAAGACAATTATTGCTGCAAACTCCTTAAACATGGCGGGAAGCCTACCTGTGGCAGGCTGAAGGCAAGGGTCCCTGGGACAACGCTGGGGTGGGTCTTCACGGTGAACACATACTTGAGGGCTAAATTGCGCACGGTCACATGTCTGCATTGAGATGAATGAGAAAGAGAGAGAAGAAAAGATGATGTTGAGATGTTTGTTTAAGATACACCAATTATTAAAAGGCCAATGTAATTTTAGATAGGCTCAGTCAACCCTACAGTATATACAGATAACCACTTCCTTTTGAGCACTTGGGGGTTAACAGCAGTCGTTGAGGGAGAGAAACATTACTCAATCACTTCTCCATTCAAGACTGTTGCAGTCAGTCACATTTTTCTTCCAGTCTGGAACCCATTTTTTCCCCAACACTTCAGGCTATACAGCACTTGCAGCGCTATCTGCACCGACAGCTAGACACCGTTTGCTTTCCTTTTGAGTCGTTGCCCAGCAGGGCTTTGAGATAATGTCAAGACTGTTGTCAGAGCAGGCAGCATGTAATGTCAATGCCTCCTGTCAGCCATGAAATTACATTGCTACTGCTACCTTCAGCTTAACTTGCCCCTGTCTCAAACCATCATAAACACCTGCGCGCACACACGCATACACACACACCAAAGTGCCAGGGTGTGATGACACCCTCAAGTCTGCCTTTCAGCCTCCGTGGTCCAACAGGTTAAGGTGTATACCACGTAATCGTGATGTTATGGGTTTGTATCTGGCTCACACTCTTTGTTTGTGGTCACGTGGACCTGGTAAACAGAGCATGGAACCAACAATGCCATGGGGTTAAATTGCCACCAAGACCGCCCACTAAAACAAATAAATGTGCTCATGGTAATGTAAGGAGCTTTAGACAAAACTGTCCACCAAATCAATGTAGGACAGGTGAAACGGGATCTGACTCTGATGAACGCAAAGGGTGTCTGCATTTAAGACATTTTAAGACCTTTTCAGGACCTGGCTGCACCCTGATGCACACACCGTCCATGTGACAAAGCTACTGAGGGGGTTGGCATGAAATACTCACCCTTCAAACTGCTCCTTCTCACTGATTACGGCACAGTTGGTCAACGAAAGTTCGTCTGTTGGGCAACGCGCCACTTGCATAGTCTGAAAACAGGAGAGAGAGAGAAGAAAACAGACAATGACTCCAGTGAGCGCTGAGGTTTCAACTACAAAACCCAATATTTTGTGCCGATATTCAATATCTTGAAATTTGACCACTTTCATGCCAAAGAATGGCATGGTCTTTTCCCTGTAATTTCATTGTTGGCAGGGTAGAAAAGCGTCTGAAAAAGAATTTAGACAATCTTGCGAAACTTTCCACTGAAACCCGTACAAATGAAATTACTCCTGGGTTAGCGGCTCTTTAAGGCAGGGTGACTTACCACACCTACTCAATGCTAGGGGGAAATCTGGGATATATTATTGCCTTTAAATTAAGAATTATTTCACAAAATAAGATTATTAAACAATTAAATGAATAAATAAAAAGTGCAAAGTAAATAAGATGTGTTGTTTTTGTGATCTCCATCATATCAGCAGTGGACAACACTGACTGGACGATATCAATATTTAATAAAAAGCCAATATTTGCCCAATATATCGGTAAACGTACACCGGTTGAGTGCACTCAACTCAAAAACATAAGAAAGACAAAATGAGGTGCCAAAGGTTTGAAACCTAGCAAAGAGTGGAATAACAGTCAAAAATAAATAAAAATAAACAAGCTGTACCTTCATAGCATCTTATAAGAAATGAAAAATGTATATGGCTGCACATAAAACAATACAATCACACCAGCAAAGCTCTTTCCCCTGCAGAAAGGAGAACATATCACTAACGTGTTAGTAAACACATTCTTCAGTGAACAAGACATTTGGCTAACTGGACCAACTCAACCTTATTATAAGAACCAATATGTCTCGGTCTGTGGGCCACGCTGCAGAAAAGGCTTGTAATTTGTTAAAGTTCAATGACAGGAGGCTTTGCGGCTTTGCGGCTTTGCTCTGCCAGTCTAGCTAATTTGTGTGGACATAAAAGCCTTTCTGGCAATAGACATTTGCCTAATATGAATCCCTGGGAGGAAGAGGGAGAGAGGGTCTCTCCCTCTGGATGCACCCCTCTGGACTTATGCAATTGATTAACCAGTTTGGGTTGATCAGCTCAAATAACGTTGTGAGGTGACAACAAAGTCAAGGATAAAACCTTGAAATAATAATACAAAGCATCTAGTTCTCAACTTGAATTTTGGCTGATATAAATCCAAGTAAGCACAGTGCATGGAATACACTTTCACACACACATACTATTTATATTCCTTGCTTATGCCTCTAGAAGCTTTTTGCAATTTATGAGCAATGTTATGATTCACAGTTGATAGAAAAAGGAGCAAAGACAATTAAGGGGAAATGAAAATGTTCCAGTATAGTTCATGGCCTACTACTAAATATTGCCATCGGTGCATGCTCAAATGAATGCCACAATTTTGGATACTACTGGATAATGATTCACAGTGTATGCAATCCATACAGATCTCAAACCAGTACTACAACTATAAAGAAAATCATATTCTGAAGACCATCAAATAGTCTCACACACTACTAAAGCTTCTCTAGAGGCTTCACCAGGCCTGTAGCACTACTGTAGAATAAGCTCAACCAGTATATCTTGTCTTCAGACAAGATCTGATGGTTCAGTGGATAAGGGCCCATTTCGAAACTGCGTTGCCTTGACCAAGTTTGGGGCATATAAAGAATCCTCATTGTCCATAAAAAGAAATTCTTTACAAGCAATCACTTACCATTAAATGTAAGGGAAGCTTCAGCTGTCTACAACAATCATTAAGCTAGACTGGTTGTTATCCAAGAACCTTGATTAATACTGTCAAAAAGAGGATAATGTCCCTATAGTTCCTTTGAATG
>CABFOQ010004790.1:5338-21696 GCA_900660455.1 Gephyroberyx darwinii | reverse complement strand
CACACAGACACACACACACACACACACACACACACACACACACACACACACACACACACACACACACACACACACACACACACACCAATGTTAATGTAGGCTTTCCTATGATAAGGCTTACAAGATCCTACATCATCCTACATCAGCGCTTCTACTGCGCTGCCTCTGTCTTCAATTGAATTGCATCTACTCGTACATACAACAGGCCCTTAAAGGCCAAACCTTGAGTTACTTTGCAGGAGGACAAATCCTCATGGGACTGCTGCATTATTGATTACTGACAATTGTGCTATTAGCTAATAGCTGAGTGAATCTGTATCCCCATAGCCATATTGAGGCAAGCAACATCACTATCCACTGGAATGAGATGAGCCAATGAGAATATCAATAGAGGGCACAGTTATGTTTAGGCTACAATGCGGCCCAAATAGCAGCACTTACTTTAAATCCATATGCCTAGCTTTCCATAAATAGCCTATCCTGAGCGAGCGTGGCTACCCCCATCCATCTTCTGAATATTGATTGCAAGCCCACTGGCTAATGGCTGTGAGGTAGAAAACATCATAGTATGCAGTTTTGGATGAAGCCAGTATGACACACCAACAGTTCATGAGAACAAGCCTTTCAAATATTTGAGGAAAAAATCATTATGGCAAAATTGGGAATAATAATTTCTTCATATTTAAAGATATCAACTTCAAACTTGCTGAGCCGTTTTATTATTATTTTGACAGATGTGAAAAGATTTATGATGATATTACACTGAGAGGGCCAATTAGCACTCAGACAAATAAATTTTGCAGCAGAAAAGGTCAGACATGCTGAGGCCTATGAGACCGCTGTGTCAACCCAATCACTGAACATTACAAGAGAACCTCTTGCTAATGGACCATTTCTAAGAAAAAGGCCACACAGTCAATCTTCATCAGTTCTCCCACTAATAAGCTAATTAGACCACAGCAAACCAAGAGAGAATCACTTGCTGGCCTGTATCTCCCAAACATCAAAGTAAGCCTATTTCAAGCATTTCAGTATCTAGGCTAGCCCTGATACAGGACCCTTTGGGAATCTTTCATCGTATGGGTTTTTTACCTCTCCCAAAGGGTCCTGTCCTGCTCCATTGACTTTTTCCCCTACAGAAGTGGGCTAGCCCTATAACTAAAAACAATGTTGAATTTCACTTACGCACAGATACCCGCAATCATTCACTTGTCTACTTTCACTGCGAAGACACGCTCTACATCTCCTATGCACAAATAAACTTTTAGAGTTTGTTAAAGACAGGTATAGCAGCATGCGTACGAAGTACGAAGAATTTGAGCCATCTGTCAGCCATCTTTGATTTCATTACATTGGTTATTTGGGGTATACCAGTCTTTAACAAAGTCTAAAAGTGTATTTGTGCATAGGACATGTGCTGCATTAGGGCTATATCTAGGCTAGTCTGGGTATCCCAGGTGCCACAATAATCTCAGCTTGTTGCCTTTCAGAGACATTCTTGGGCTGCTGGCCTGGCACGGTCAGATCTCTTGAGAGGTCATATTTAGAGCCAGTGGAAATGGACAATATTGCCTGCAGTAGGAATGGGGACTGGCAATTGGGACAAAATCTGTGAGCAAAATGTAGCAGACTAGAAAGCACAAAATTACACTGAAAAAATACTGTTTGTCAAAAACCACTGGCAAAACTGCTTGTCTATGTTGCCTTGAAATGACCATGTATCATGGCCTTTATCCTCCTTAAGCCCAAGTCTTTCTAAAAGTAAGTAAGGATCTAATGACACTGTTTTAGGAGGCTGGGCATTCCTTGCATCCTGTTCCAATGTAACTAACTCAAATGTATAGCCTGTATGAGGTGCTGAAATGTCTCTACACTACTCATAGTAGTCATGATCTGGACAATGCTCTGTGTAATCAAAATATGCTGCTAAGAAAAGCCTGGTCCTGCTTTAATTTAATGAATGTACATTAGATCATACTGAACATGGCACTCGCATTAAGGAAAGTACACACACGCGCTTTGTTTACATTGTAATGGTGAACACTGAACACCGCAGCAACACTAAAAGGCCGCTGATATAAGACTCAATGATGCATTCAGGATCTATTGTTTGTTAAACTGTCCATGTAGTTGCTTTTACAACTAGACCCAATTCATACTATACTTCCCTAATACCAGCTTTCAGTGTCACCTTTGTTTTAGACTTAGCTCGGCTAGTTTTTCAGTACTTCGTAGCATATTTGTATAGAAGCCAATAACCCAACCAACAAACACAATTTAGTGACTTTTTAGCTCAAGGGCGCTAGTACACACACTCGTTCTAGCCAGTGCAACAGTACTAACATTATAGCAGTCTGACCAGTCATAAGATACTCCATTCGTCTTCCGGGCTGACTACGGAGTTTGAATGACGTCCGATTCTGCCACACAGGCTAGTGCTGTGCTGGCTCACGCTAGACGTGAAAAAAGAGGCTTCTAGTCCTTCAAGTACAGGTTACGTTTTATATTCATTGTTTTTGGTGTGTACTTGGGTTTAAGTTATGGTATTTGTATAAAAGAAACTCACCCGACCGGCCATCTTTGTGTTTTTCCCCCCTGGATGTTCAAGTGCAATTCAGTATTTGCGTTGTGCTGACAGAACAACCGCAGAAACGGAACTCCAGTGGGACGTGAGGGGCGGGATCTACGTTAGTGATGTCATCACGCACACAACGTGTGGGAGGGAGGATAGGAGAGTGAAGGCAATCATTTATTTCATGATACTGGTCGTTTTAAAATCATTATACATGACATGAGCATACAACTTCAAATTCAACTATCCACTGTTTATTATCGCCTAAAATTACATATAGTGCCCAGTGAACCTTGCTCTCATCAGGAACCCCAGTGCAAATACACTGATCCTTAGGTGTTGTCAATACAGTTGTAATGACAACATATGGCTTTGGTCTTTTACAGGTAACCCAAATTATCTATATTATGTATTATTACTGAATCCGTAGAAAAGAGCATTTAAATGACAAGACACTTTTGAAAATGTTTTTTTTATTTGAACTCATCTGAACATCAGATAGCTAGACTCGGTAACTGTTGGTCAGCAAGAACCGCTTGTACATTACTGATGTGAATATAAATCCAAAACAAGCAACAATACTTTATTTTTGGTTTGTAAAACAAAATGAAGCAGTGAATGGCTAACAGGCTATATTACAAATTTGTAGAATGTGAATAATAGTAAAACATTTAATTTGAATTAAAGAGGCAAAGGGATGTCTTTATTTTGGATAACATGGGACATGGTAAAAAGAAGCTGTTCCTTTGTAAACACATATACAGAAGGGCATCAAATAATTCAACAAGCTTCCCCTTGATGGCAGAATATTTGAGGCTTGTAATTGCAATATGGGAAATTGAACTTCCCTGAAGCTTCCATCTCCTAAAATCGGCTTGACAACTATAAACACCTCTGATTTGTGAAATGAAAGCGTTATGACGTGACTGTGCTTTTTGTCAACATGGATCTGAGGGGGGAGAAAGAAAAACAAAAAATAAACCATTTCTGCAATGTATGGCACTTGTCTGAGCACTGTGGTACAAAGGAGATAAACATGAGCTATAACTGATCCTGCACAATGAAGCACATCATCTGAACTGAGAAATGGAACACAGGGCCTGGTTCCCAAAAAGCATCTTGGCATTAAGGCCATTGATGCAAAGCGGGTTACAATGGTCTGCAGAAGCTCTTATCACTGAAACCCAGCTCTGAGACACCCAGCCCTGATAAACATGGTCTTATACAGTAAAATCCATGCCCTTTTCCCAAGACTGACAATGTTGGGTCAGGTAAACAACATTTTTACATTGCATTGTGTAAAAATCAAAATAAAAGACAATCCAAAGCTGTCATTTAAACTGTGATTTAATGCCCTTAATAGTGATGTGGCTTTTTCAATCAGGTGACCAATTTGCCAACAGGAGAAAGAGAATCTTAGGTGAATTCCATATTTCATACAGTGTTAAACATCTCAATTCCTGTGGGCTGATTTTAGTAAGGATTCTTTCTTACTACCTACATATCTTCCCTTTGTTTTTTTCCTCCCATAGGTAAACTACAGGTACAATTCATTCCAATGTTATACACACATTTTCTAAGGTCACAAGGTCCATTTCAAAAGACATTTCCACATGGAGAGCCCAAAGTCTTCTTACCATCAAAACACCACAATACCATAGGTAGGTAGCCAATCAAACAGTTACCAGGTCAGATCACCACAAATCAGTGATTTTTTTTGCAAGAGGCAAGACAAAATCCTTAAAATACAAAATATTTATTTGGAAAATGAATTTATAAATGAAAACAAAACAAAAATCAAAACCATACAAATTGTTTGGTTACTAGCATACCACACTAGTGCTAGAAACTAACAATGGAGAATTGCTCACTCAAGGGATAAGACATAGAAGCTCAGAGGCAATGAGACAACTCCACTTCTGCACCCCTAATTGATATTGCACCCAAACGTTGAGGCAAACAGAAGGGCAAAAAAAAGGGGCACTAGTGGTGTGAAATGGCATCATATCTGCTCTATGTACTTACATGAGTAGGGGGGCAGAAACAGGCCAATCAGTATGATTTTTATTTTTTAAACTCACAAACAAAAAGGCAAACTAAATAAAGTGAATTTAACAGCTATCTGAAATACGATGGGGACTGACTGTTGGCATTGATATGGTGAGCAAAGACATAAGAGCTAGAGGGAGCTCTTGGACCAAAATTCAATTGCGAGTTTCCCAACCTTCCAAAAACTGAACAATGTGCTTCTGAAAGATATGAACCAGAGGAAAAAGAAAGCCTGGTCCCTGCATGTACAGTTAGTAGCAGGGTCTGAGGCTCCCGAGGTCGATGTTGCACCTTTGAGGTTGCAGTGGAGTCAGCTTAAGGCTTTGTAAGCCCAACATTGTTTTTCTATAGGAGATATAAACATATATGTATACTTTAACTTGTTAATCTTTTATTGTGGTTGTACAATATTCCCTGATGGCCTGCTCTGGCCGCTGAGTGTTATACAGAATCCTGAATGGATATCAAAATGAAAGAGGAAAAAAAAAAAGAAAGACAAGAAGTGATGAAATTGTCCATTGAGGGAGAGGGGGAACTTCCATGGGGAAACTAGGAATCCTGTTTGTTGCAGTTTGTGGGACTTTTATTTGTCGCTCTCCCTTGTCCCCTTCTTAAAATGTTACACACGCTGGTCACACACACACAGTTCCTCCACCGCACTGCTGTGGTCACCATTTGTTCTAAGGAAAGGAAAAAAAGTATTGAGCAGAGAAGGGAGATCGAAGGCTGGCATGCTCTTTGGAAAAAAGGGTTGTTGGCACACAAATGAATTACCTTCACGTGCTGTGACAAGTTTTAGCCATGTGGGTATAGAATATGTTACTACTCTTTGGGATGTTTGAAAAGCAAAAAGGCATCTTGTTACAAGCCACATATGGCCCACTGGCCCTACTGGGGGTAGCCCTCACATAAATGCTAACATTAAAACAAGAACACAATACACTTCTTGCAACATTCTTACCTATGTCAGCTTCTTGGCTTTGTTGTAGAGTGAATCCACGACTTTGCTCATGTTCTGAATCGTTTCCAGGGCTGCTTCATAAGTTTTGTCCACTGGGGGCTCCTCAAATATGATCAAGACACCTTCACCTTGGTCAAGGATCCCTACAGTGGTGTCAGGGAAGATATTTTGAAATATTACAGTACACCTATGAATCTAGCGCTCCCTATAGACAAATATATTGTTAATACAGGAGCAGACATTTAGTCCATTATGGTATCAATTGCACTTACCATGAAACTTCTTATCCAGAATCATCTGTGATAATTTCCTCTCAACATCCCCCTGAAAAAAAATTCAGACACAATGAGAAAACATTTTTTTTTTGAAGGTTTAAGAATGATGTGACAATTTCAACACTTCTATATAACACTTGGAAGAACAGAAAGACCCATACCTTTGACAGTTTGATGAGACCTGATATGTGTTCTATCTGAAAACAGAAGGAAAGGGAAATTAAACGCAGGCTATCAATTTTGGTCATTTCATATGAACCTGACGAAGATTATGAATATAATTTACTACAGGTAATTTGTCTTTACACATAGCCATCCACAAATATTTTCATCAGAGAGGTCAGAGGGCAGGATTGCCTGCAGTGTAGCACCCCTGGAGCAGTTTGGACTTCAGTGACTTGGTCAAGGGAACTAAGACAACTCTCCAGGACTGATTTCAGGTATTTCAAGTATCCAAATATCCTGAATTGATGTTTAACTGATAACATTTCAAATTGAGACAATCTTGAGGTATAAGACAATCTTAACATTTATGACCTGGCACTGAAATCATCACTGTTCTGTTGTTCAATGTCCTAGTGGCAAGCTGCCTTTGTAAAGCTAGGCCAAGCTGGTCTTTACCTGTACTCTGGAGAAGGGTTCAATGACTCGGATGAGGTTCTGTTCCAGCAGGTTGTCATACAACGTGGCCAGGTGAGTGCTGATGATGGGGTCATCCCTCAACTCTGCTTTGTACTCTGTTAGGGACTGGGAAATGCAGAACTTTGACTTAGAAAAAACAAATGGAAATTTGTGTTGAAGCATACTACATGAAATAAAAAACAACATTTTTGGTCATACAGTACAGCAGTCATGAGCAAAAATCAGACAGCAATGAACAAAAGCTCCTTCACATTTGTATTGCACATACCTAGCTGAGAAGAGGGGCAGAGGCAGAAGAGAAAATGACACCATCAAGGCTAAATGGAGCCTGCTGCCATTAACAGATTTAATCTGACTAAAAAGGCTCCTACCTTTTCAAAGTCTGCTAATGATCTGTTCTTGCTGGCCTGGGCAACACATTTCAGTGCATCTGTCTGGAGAGAGAAAAACAAAAAGGAAATGGAAATAGTCAGTCTAGAGTGAAAAGCTAAATGGTCTTGTTTACCAGTACAGAGCTGAAATATGTCTACTAAGTGTGCTAAGTGTGCTAAATTACAGAATCCAACAATAAATAGAAAAACTGCAATATTTACAAATGCAGTTCAGTTTCAAACTTGCAAGAACCAGTACATTTTCTTTTAATCAGAATGTTTTTCAGGTAGTCTCCGATAAAAGGTAAGGATTCTTGTGCAGAATTTCTCCCCCACTAAGTTGTTCAGCTTTCATTTTATTCAAACTGGGCAAGTGCTATGCATCACCATTTCAATTTCGTCGTTCATTTTTTAAATGCTGGAAATAATAAAGCTGTGTTTAACAACTGAAATATTCTGGGAACAAAAAAAACCTCACAACCACAAATTATTTTTGTCAGTGTTATGCAACGGTTTTGTCCCAGTCTGCTTTGAGTTCAGAGTGATAACATGTTCTTGCCTGTCGGCCGGCGTACCGCAGGCCCAGTTTACCGCTGATCAGGGATTGCACTTCCTCGGGTCTGGAACAGAACAGTAACAGAAAACAACCAAATCAGACACAAATGATACAAAGGTAACATGTTGATTCATCACAAATACTGTCTGCAGCACGACAGGTACAGATAAACGGCTTTAAAAACAATGCAGATGAACATAGTGAGATATAAGAAAAGGTGTCAAAAAATTGTTGGTAAAATTATCCACTGACATTGCCTCACAATGTTATCCATGTATAATGCTTTACCTACATGCAGACCTGAGACAACTGTTAGGTGAAACACAGAAAGTTATATTAAGGATTTGCTTCACCTTGCCTTACAAGGTAGGCAGGCCGTTCACTTCTGGAGCAACCCAATGTGCTCCAGTGTACAAGGCAAGACCAATCAATCTCAGAAAGGCAATTTAATTTAAAATAATAACAAGTTGACTGCGGTCCGCCAACATAGTCCATTGAGTTTTAGCGTCACTCACAAGTTGAGCACGATCTTGCAGAGAAGCATGTATTTAAGTGCTGTGATGGCTCTGGGGCTGTCGATGGAGTCATAGCCCTCGACGGCCTCGAAGAAGTAGGAGTAGGCCGTCTTCCAGTCCTTCTCCTCTGCCGCATGGATGATCCCTGCAGCAACAGAGGCGGAACAGTAACTTGAATACACATGGCACCATCATGCTTCATGGCACAGTCCTGCCTCCTTGAGATTAGTAATTATATACTGACTTGAGATGGTGGCTAATTTAAGAGGGAATGAGTCACTGGAACCTTTGAGCTGAAACAATACTTTATAGGCCAATTTAATCAATTCACATTCTTTATTATTCTTTGTGTAAGACCTTGTGATGGTGCAATTCACAATCACAATTCACTTGTTAAAGTGTACCACTAGAAAATTATAAATAATCAGTTAATTAATGCAATGTTGTGACAAAGATTTCCACAATCACACCTGTTGTATGTGTGAGAAAAAAATAATTGTTTAAATGGAATGATGCAGTAGTAGTGTCAAGTGTACTTGGACAAAAAGACACAAAAACACGTAAATGTGTTTTGACCTAAGACTTACATTTAAACAGTTTCACAACACATGCTCAAACTGGGCATACTCTTACCCTTGTTACCAGAATTTATAGGAATGTTTGTATTGTGTTGCCAACAGAGATTTGTCAGCAGCTTATTTATATCCAAAGGAATAGTGCTTTCAATCTCATGTTAGGATCATTGTGCAATGCCCTGGCCTGTGACCCTGGCAAACACCACTTGGCCCTGCTGTGGAACTTAACAAATGTTATTTGCAAATACTTTTTATGGCTCATTTTATCCTAGATAGATGCCAGATGGGTAGGGTTTGTCACATACGACAATCAGTGCAAAAGATTTTATTCAACAGTATAAAGTATATCCGAAAATCAATTTAGCATACTTTTTTGTGATTGAGAACAATTTTCTTGATAAGATAAGGCCCACCCATCTGGTCAGAATTGTGGCCACTGTTTGACCCAGGTGTGTTTTGGAATGGAGGCTGGTGAAGAAATCTGACCTGACTGCATGTCCAGCGCTGCCTGGAGCTTTGGGGGACAGTAGATGGCGTTAGCGGTGGTCCTGGCTGAGGTGAGGGCTGCGCGGGCCTTGGGCAAGTTACTGAGAGCATGGTACGTCTTACTCTCCAGCAACTGAACCTCCACCAACAGAGCTTTGTCATCCATCTTCTTCAGCTCCTGGAGCAACTGGGTGCCTGAAGATAGGAGGACAGTTAATGGCATGCACATCAACTGTTGTAATAACTTTGTACAACACTCTTGTGACACCTCAGTCAACAGCTAGGGAGTAAACGCAGTCTTCTAGTCCTGATCTCCAGAGAACATCATGTCCTTCTTAGTAAAACCTGTGCAGAAGAAGGCAGATGTTGCCATCTCCCAAAAAGAGTACTCACTCACCAAGTGCCAAGGCCTCCTGGTATCTTTTGGTGTCAAAATAGAGTGAGATCAGTCGCGCCTAGGGGAGAGAAGGGAGATTGCTCTTAGACAAATGAAAAGCAGTTGTGCTATAAACTTAACTCCAGATAAGCATATGCCAATCTATTATCGCGCAGTCTATCAGTCAGTCACCAATCAGTATGACAGAAGCACATTCCTCTACATTCGGGAGTGTGCTCAAATGATAAGAAAAAGAAAAAAAACAATGAAAAAGTGAAAGGTGACTTTGTGGAACACAAATTATTTCATCAAAATTCCTGAACTTTGGTCCAACAGCTCATTGCAGGCCTAGCTAGCTAATCTTGGAAGACTATATGTGATTCTTTTGTATCACCAAAATGTGCCTTGGACAAAATATGGTTGACAACCACTGAAATCTATTGTGATATGAAAAAACTATTGAGATATCAGTTATAGTCATATGACTTACTGAACCTGGGTAACAACATTCATGTGAACATGGCATTTTTAATGTGCTCTTCTTCCACAACCTAAATTCTTGTGGCTGCATTGAATGATGGTCCATTGAAGCTACTGGTGGAGAAACTGGCATTTTTGCCTCTTCTATGATAGATTTCTCCCTGTATCATTATTGAACGTAGGTGCAAAATGGTGAGTCTAGACAGAAGAAAGTCTTGCCTCATAGACTGAAACCAAAACGTGACATTTCCGGTTGATTTTGTCGATATTATTAATTTTGGTCATGTTATTGTATTCAATAAAAGAAAATGCTAATGAGTAAAATACAACAATCAGTACAATTTTGTAACTTGTCTAATGAAATACTTTCGCAAGTATTTTTGCATAACCCAAATCTCTGTAATAGTGCACAGTTCTTGGTCTGGAGATATACCAGCATTGCTGCACCAATATCCAGGTCCCCAACCTCCAGTAAAAATATTTTTTTCTCTAAACCTCCTTACCTCAAGAGCCTGTCGTAGGAAGGTCCTCTTTTCAGCCTTGGCCCACTCAATGCATTCAAGACACAGCTCCACCTCTTGCCCAGTTGCTGCCTCCATGTCAAGAAAGAGATCCAGCAGAGAACGGACCAGCCGGGCCGCCTTGGCTTTGCTGATAGAGATCAGGAAAGGCCTCACAAATTTCAGCAGACCCCCTAGTTCTGGAGACCACCACCACAGGAAATATTATGAGAATATCTCAGAAATTGGAAATGTATATAGCATAACATCAGCTAGCTGGCATTAGCTCTATTGAATTAACTTTAACTTTGCTTTATTGTAAGTTAAAATAGGGTGTCTGCAGGATTCATCAACTTAAATGTAATACTTTTACGACATTTTGAATGCCAGTTAGAATAACATATGAGACCAATTTCACATTTGAAAAAACAACTGCACACCTATCAGACTATGGTCTGCATGGTCTCAATAGAGGATGAACAACAAACCAAAAACTGAATTTGAGACTAAAAATGTTATATTTAACAGTAGTAAAGACCTTCAAGACTTTTTCAGGACCTGCAGACAGCCTGTAAAAAATAAACTCAAGCAACTGTGATACATGATTGAGTGAGGGAGTGAATAAATGATTGACATAATTGTTGCTAAAAACAACTTCAATCCAAAACTGTCCAAGAGTGATAACGCTTACCTGCAGCTTGTCCTGTCTTGGCCAGGAGTGTCCCCAGCTCCAGGATGCTCTGTTCTTTAACCCTGACAGCTTCCTCATCATTCTCTTGAACATCTCTCCTCACTGTTGGGGCAAGGTGACAAGTTAGGTCTGAAGAAAACCCATGTATGGTGTCACAGTGTTTTTAAAATTATGGGTTGCAAGCTTCCCCACGTGACAAGACTGCTAGTGTGTTAAATTCAATCAACAAAGTATCAATCAATCTTAATTGTCTGGGTGGCAGAGTGAGAGATTTAATTTGCTCAGTGGGTCCTGGACAATCCTGTGTTGGGTCTACTGCTACACACTGAGCATCAAAGAATCTGATCTAGCTTCTCTAGTATTACTCCATATTAGGCCCTCACTACAATCTGACAGTCATGTGTTGTGTATTTACAACTGCCAGAGGAAGATACATTGTAGCAGGCCAGCTAGCAGGCTAGTGTGACAAGGCAATTTGAGGACAGTGACGCCAGTGGGGAATGTTAGGTTAACTGTTACCCCTTACAGCAGCAGACTTTGTTTGTCATTTCCATTAGCTTGTCATTTTGTGTGACCATAAACATGCATACGTTATGTAGCTAATGTTAATTATCCAAGTTCTCCCATTAGTTAGCTAAAACAAGATAGAGTTAAATATTCTTTTAATTTTGTTTGAGAGCAGGCTGTTATTGTGTTGCTGGGATGGGTCAGAAGCTTTTGACAACAAGCTAATGACGTTAGCTACAATAGTTATTATGCTAGCCTGGCTAGCTAGCCCACTCACCTCTGGCTATTTAGTTAGCTTGGGAAAGGCCATTAAAACACCACAACATAAGACCTGACTAGCTTACCTAAAACATTACATTACTGAGAACTGTTACATATTTGCATGTGAGTCACGACCAGGCCTAATGTTAGCAAAATTGCTAACTAGCTTACTAACTACCGTTATCCCACCATTCAACAGTGAGTCAGCACAGCACACGGACCGGCTCTTGTCAGTGAACAGCACTAGCTAGCAAGCTAACCTAGCAACCCTTGCATTGGCTGAGAAATGTCAAAATACAGTGACCAAGAAGAGTTTTCATCTATAACCCCATTCAACACTTACCTATTGAATGGAGAATATCGATAGAGGCGTTGCGATCCGTGCTAATGAGAGACTGGGCTCTCTGAAATTCGACCACTGCTGCAGCCGCCATCTTCCTTATTCAAATGCGGCTTGTATGAAATCTATGTGCGAGGGCTACGTTACGTATCGTACGTTACGTCACTACACCACTTGCATGTCGGGATTTAAGACAATTTGGGAAATGTAGTAAAATCAATTAGAGCTCGTATATCTACGTTTCAGGCTTCTTTTCTTGCGCACATGATATGTATTGTATTTTATATTTACTATGTAACTAATGATGCTCTGTCGCTAATCATTCAGCTGTCTGTCATTATAGGTAGGAGGCATTTTAGTGGCGAGTTAGCGTGGGCTTCCCACTTAAAAACCGTTTTACACATAATATCATTCATCATAGATTATATACAAATGAAACCAATATGTCTATCTATGCACCAATCACCCACCAGAAGAGTGACTACATTAATATATTTGTTTATTTTTCCAATGATAGGAAAGAACGTTGGTCTTGGTATAGAATTACTTTCTAATGGACTTGATTGAATTGTTGTTGACTAGAAATGCATGGGGCAAATATACGGCCTGATTTATTGGCAGACCTAATGGAAAATATGGTGTCACATTTAGCCTACAATTACATTTTTTCTATCTCTCTTCAAAGCTTTATCTCTTATCACAACAGTGGAAAAATAGGCCATCTGGGGCTACCCTTACAAATAAGAACTATAATAATCCTATATGCCTAATTCATTTTAGAAGGTTATTATATAGACATTACAGTAACGCTTTACAATATCAATCATTTGATATTTTAAACGAAATCAAAATTTAAATTATATTTATTATTTATGTTATAATTTATTTATATTATAGAAAAATCTATAGTTATACCAAAGGGGATGATAAAATGTAGCCTACATTAAGGTCACTATTAACTAGGATTCAATGGGATTTTGAAGGTCGATACCAATGCCAAGATTTTTGTATTGAAGCTGCTGATAGCTGATATTTTGTGCCAATATTCAATATCTTTAAATTTGACCATTTCTATGCCCAATAACAGAATTTAGACCATGTGACACTAATATTCTCCAATGAATTAGGGTGGGTTATCAGCTCTTTAAGGCCGGGTAACCCACCCCATGGGAAACTCTGGGATGCATTAGGTCGAATTAATTTACAAAAACATTATTAAGCAATTCAATGGAAAAAGAAGTTCACAGAAAATACAATTTCATTGCAGGTTTGACCCCACTATTAACTCACTACTGAGTACAACATGCATATTTTAAGAAATATTGTAGTGATACCATAGGAGATTAAAAATGCCATAAAGTATGATAAGGTCACTATAAACTACCACAGGTATACTATGAGTCCGTATAGGAATATTACTGGAATATTAGTGATCCCATAGGAGATAAAATAAAATAAAAATACCGTAAAGTACGCTAATGTCACTATAACTCAGTATTGAGTACCACAGAGATATTATAAGTCCCTATAGTAATCTCATAGGAATATTAAAGTGATTTTTGGTTAGGTTAAAGTTGATTGATTTGTTTTCAACAAACCAAGTGATGTGAGTTCATTGGGGTCGGTCTTCTTGACGGGGCGGAGTTGTTGAAACCGGCACGGAGCGGCGCCCCACCACCGCCTTTGCGTCAACCATCTTCACGCAGTCAGTGACAACACACAGCAGCCCTCGCAGCATCCGCATCTCACGGCCAGGAGGACCAGTAGCACATCTTCATCTCAGCATCCATTCCACAGTTGCCTACCATCGCCTGCACATCACCAATACCCGGCTGGTCAATACCTTGTTTTGTTTTTCCTCGAACCGGATTGTTTTGTTTGTTTCAGTCCGCTTTCTCCGAGATGGTTTATGTTTTATTTTGAGTCGTCTCATAAGGAAAGACAGGCTACTGCTCGAGACGTATAGAGCAACGCAATTATTTTCCCATTGAGCAGAAGGTAAACATTTGGTAAGTAGGCTTGGTCTGTTTAACTGTGTTACCCATTCGTACTCACATTGCAGTAGTTTTAGATTGCAGTGATTTTAGAGCCAACGTTTTTGAATACCAGAGATGCGTAGCTATGTAAATTCGGCGAAATTTGAGGATAAACTGGAAGAAATCAGAATGTGAAGTTTGATATAGTCAATAGACTACAGCCACATTCGTTTTGAACCATTGTAAGGGAGTCAAATAGGATTAAGAAATTGTTCATTGTGAAGCCACCGCCTATTACGGCCAGCATCCTCATTTCGACGCAGACGCTCAGTTTCAGGACCACGGAGAGCTCCGATGTACACAACTCATTATCGCAGGAAGCTGCCAAGCAAATACATCTATCCTTTAAACACCAGAGTCCAATAAAGTCACATTCAATGTGTCATTTTGGATGATTGTTCGTCTACTGGAAAATCAATCATCAGATAGCTATACGGTGATGGAATGAAGGATTGAGCATGATTGAATCCTGCGCAAGTGTGCATAGTCGATTCATTCACTGTTTGTCTTTCAGCTATGCATAAGTAGCCCACTGCAGTGAGGAAGAAAATGGTGTCATGGAAAAGACTCATATGTTTCTGTTGGCTAGTCTAATTTCAAATACTTCATGGCCTGGGCTCTATGCATCAGTAGGCAGCAAATGCGTCCTTCACTTATTATGGTGTTTACGTTTCAGGCTTCCATTTTAGTGAGAGGGGTGTGCTGCCGTGTCTTTCACTTTGACTAGTCGGCCATTGCCCATTAAATCTGGATCTCTCAATATAAGATGCTCACGAATTTACCATGTCCCCCTATGATGGCGACTTTTTCAATCACATGTGGGTTATAACTACTCTAAATAGTTGATAGACAATTATTGATCATGATATTTTATTCTGTATACTGTGGGTCTTTTGTAAATTAATTTGGGCTGTATGGTACAATGTAATGTTCAACTGCTTCAAATGTTTGGATGTTTGCCCTGTGGATTATATTGATCATTTGCAGAAAGGAGGGATTTAAACTGTTTGCATTGATTAGTATAAGACATATGCTGATCCATTCTACTACTAAGTGAATCAAAGCAGAACTACTAATAAGATCCTTCATTGTTAATGATAGAGCTTTGTCAGATATTCTGTTCTTGCACACATTCATGAAAACATCACTGAATAGATAAGCATGACCTTATCTCATGTAATCAAAGTAATTATAGCTCCAATATGAGTTAAAATTCTAATCACATTTGTAAATAGCCAATAATGAAGCAATGAATCCTCCACCATTCATTTGTCTGATCACTTATCTGTTCTGTTTTCAACAGTCAATACTGGTCATCCGGAAACGGAGGTGATCTGAATCTGTGCAGAGAGCAGTTTACAGGACGACTCCTGCAGGCTTTAAATGTCTGAGACCAACTGCAGCCTGTAGCCCAGGTCCCCCAGCTCCCAGAAGCATTAAGGCATTGAGACCCTCAGGATCTCCCCTGCCAGACACTCTTCTGACCCAGCGCGGCTAAAGCCCCTGGACACTTCCAGTCACCATGGGAACCGTTCTGTCTTTGTCGCCTAGCTACCGAAAGGCGGCTCTCTTTGAAGATGGGCCGGCCACCGTGGGCCACTACACAGCTGTCCAGAACAGCAAGAACGCCAAAGACAAGAACCTGAAGCGGCACTCACTCATCAACGTGTTCCCATGGAAGCGGATTGTGGCAGTGTCAGCCAAGAAGAAAGGCTCCAAGAAGGTGCAGCCCAATGGCACCTACCAGAACAACGTCACCCACCTCAACAATGAGAACTTGAAGAAGTCACAATCCTGCGCTAACCTGTCCACCTTCACCCAGGATCAGAGCACTCCGGCCCTCACCAAGAGCTCTAACAATACTGTGTCATCTGTCAAGAAGGCTCCCCTGACCAACTCCAATGTGACTCCCGGGACCCCCAAGAGAGTGATTGTCCAGGCCTCCACCAGTGAGCTGCTGCGCTGCCTTGGGGAGTTTCTGTGCCGGCGTTGCTACCGGCTGAAACACCTGTCACCCACTGACCCAGTGCTGTGGCTGCGCAGTGTGGACCGCTCTCTGCTGCTGCAAGGCTGGCAGGACCAGGGCTTCATCACCCCTGCCAATGTGGTCTTTGTCTACATGCTGTGCCGTGACGTGGTCTCCTCTGAGGTGGCCACGGAGCACG
>CABFOQ010004785.1:5025-17079 GCA_900660455.1 Gephyroberyx darwinii | reverse complement strand
GGCATCACTGAAAGTCTCTACTTCTTGGGTCAGGTGGAGTAGGTGACTGCTGCCAAGAACCTCAGAATATCATGAAACGGAATCGGAAAGGAATGGATCCCAACTTTAGTTTTCATGGAAATCAGTTACTCAGGGTTTTTTAATGCCAACAAGATAAGTGTTAGTTTACCAAGAAACTGCTGAACAAGTCTGACTTAATCTTTCACTGGGGTTGCTGAAATGGGTTTTTTTCTTTGTTATGGTGTTTTTTAAAAGACACACAATGTATCATTCTGAATTTGATTTACTTTTTTTAATGTTCATTGTCTTGTCATTGGACTATTTATTCTGGTTACATGCAGCTGTATGAAGTGGTGCATTATGGGAACACATCAGGCCCAGCCGCAGTTACAGGCTCATTGTCATTGGCTTCAATCTCATTCGGGGATTGCATTGCCAATCAACAAAATGTGTATACTGCCAAATTGTGCTTTTATTATCTCAATTTGTTTCACCAATTGAATTTTTTTCCACATTGCTATTGCTTAACTGTGCCCAGGTGTATTGGGCTTAACAAGCATTTAAAACGTAACCAAGTACTTAGATGGACACATTTACACCAATTAAGGTCACAAGATTGACATGCAGAGGTGCCTATATGGTTGAATCACAGAACAGAGTTTTCTCTTTGCCCTTTCACTTCGGAAATGCTCTTCAACTTGAGATGAAATGAATGGATATGTGTAATCAAGACTTTCTCTGTGTACCGTTAATACAAACTGTTCAAATTGACACTTGGTTCTCAACCTGTCCCAGTTCCCCTAGATCAAGTCTCACTGGCTCTGGTGGACATGTCATTGAAGCGGACAAGTATAATCAGTCAGTGTGACTGACCCTCAACGTAGTAGTGGTTTAGAGGTCACTTCTGATATGTATCTAGTACTTAACATGTGTTAGTGAGTCAGTGAAGGGACAGGTGCAGGATGTCTGGATCGAACATAATGTGGAGGAGTTGAGACTTTTTATAGAACCTTAATAATTTGTTCCGTTAACAAGAAACCAAAATGACAAAAAACACGTCTCGCTTATTAAACGTTCTGCCATTTCTCTTGTTAACACACGATATAATGTAATTCAGCATTTAAACTTTTTATGAGAATATTATATTAAGAGTTCTCTGTTATTGTCTAATGATTCAATAGAATGTCTCTGGAAAACATTGTAAGAGGTTGCCACTGTATTTTATACTGCACTTGGTTTTTGGTTGGTACTGTGGACAGCTTTTCCTGGTAACAGTGGTCATTGATAGCAGTGACAGTGTGATAATACCCACCCCTACTCTTTTAAACAAAAAAAAAAACGATTGTAGATCTTGTTGGACAGATCTCTAAAAGCCACGGTGATTTCTTCAAGTGATCTCCCACATTGGACCGTGTGCTAGCAATGGCCTTATCTGGTTCTTATTCACAATTTGTTACTTGCGCAATATTTCTTTTCAATTTGTACAGAATTAGTTAAGATATTCTATTAAAGTTGTGCGACATAGAGTTGTGTGTGTGTTTGTGTGTGTCTATTCATGGGGGTAACAGTAGCCTAAAGGTTGGAGAGGTGACCAGACAGTTGCCAGTTTGAATCCCGACTGGCTGGAAAAATGTGTGTGGTGGAAAGTGAATGAGTAACATTCTTGCCCTCCCTCAACAACTCAGTGCTGAGTGGTCAACAGTAGACTGTACTGAGGCTCTCGGGTGAATGGGGTGAATGTGTGAAACGATGAAGGAAGGCGTTGCTGTGGAAACAGCACCTGTGCTAAGTCAACTTTCTTTTGATGAATAGAATGAAAAAAGGTGACAGGGCACTGAATGGCCTTGCAGAGAGATTGTCACAAGTAGGCATTGGGTGATTTGCAAAAGAATTGGAGAGAAGATGGAGCAAGGGCACACAGTTTGTATGTCATGACTTGAGAGCAGAGGAATCGGCCTCTATTTTGCCTCTCAACCACCATAATGCCAAAGTATCAACAGGATGGTATCCAGGCCAGAGGAATTTGCTCACGGTCTGCCAAGCATCAGGCTAGGCAACCAGAATGCCTGGAATCTCTGTCTTGATTGGCAGATAGGGAAGGCATGAAACGTCCTCTGAGAGACCCTTGTAATGCATTCTGGGAGATAATGGCTGAGTGCTCCGAAATGTCTGGAGAAGGATGGTGAAACATTTATCATAGCAACCTAGGTTGTCTGCTAAGTGCCGAAAGACGGGGTTCCTTGTCTTGTCAGCTCGTCCAAGCAACACTTGCAAGTGTGTCCAAAAGATGTTTTGGTATGTGTGTACGCCTATCTTCATGGGAACAGAGGTGACGAAGTGGCACCGTGTTAGAGGACAGGGAGAAGGAAGATTGTCTGGTCTAGATCAAGATCATCACAAGGACCCCATTGTCAACACAACTACATTGTCGATCTGTTTTGGGAAAGAATAACTTCAACAAATCGCGATAAGGGAGAAGGGGGTTTGATATTGTCCTGAAGGAATGAGTGGGGAGCAGTGCGTTCTGACCCCTCAGTCCTCCATGGCAAGCAAGCCACAGTCTGAGATCTCTCCAGTCTCACTGTAACTCCAGGGATTTGACCTACAGGCTTATGAACAAGACACTATTCATGCTGAGGCTGCTGTGTGGGGGTTTGGTGATAGCCTGGCTGCAACAAGGAGTTCGATTGTGTCTGCAGAACTATTACTGTCCTGTCAGTAACGAGGCAAGGAAAGAGGAACTGCACAGTAGGGTTTGCCATAATATCATGCTGTTATTGGCCTTTTACTAAAAATTGGATATCGGCCAGTCAGTGTTGTCCGGCTCCGATGTGATGCATCATTATGATTCAGTTTGATGACATATTTATTCCATAATTGATCAATATTTCACTGATTGTCTACAGTAAGCCCTTAACCAGTTGATTGATTGATTCTGGATAATTGGGTTTAAATTGAAGGTTTTAGTGTCCCATGGTGTACAGGCTTTTCCACCCTACGTTTTTGAAAGTTGTTGGCATGTTCATGATCAAAGATACTGAATAACAGCACAAAATATTGGCTATCAGCTTCAATCCACAAATATCAGTATTGATATTGACCTTCAAAAACGTGTTGAACCCTACCGCGCAGGCTTTTAGTCATTCTGAGGAACATTTTTATGACATTATTCTTGTCATTTTCAAACGGCCTCAACTGAATATAGAAAACGTCCATTTCAGTAGAATTTTGAAAGACATTGTGAAATATGTGGCGAATGAAAGTTATTTAAGTGACAAATTGTTTTTTTCCATCATATGAAAATTGCCCTAGATTATACAATACTCAGCCAGATACTCTCATCATTGTAGGTTAATCCATCTGTAGTTACACAGGCAGGTCAGCAAAGCAATTTGACAAATCCAGGTATAAACCCAGGTATAAACTGTGCACTTGGGCACAGGGACACGGAAAGATTGGGTTGCCATCATGGGAGAGAAAGAGAAAGAGAGAGAGAGAGAGAGAGACAGAGAGAGATGATTGCCTGGAACCCAGCTGGCCAACCTTTAGACAGAAAGCAGCTCATTCAGTCCTGTTGAAAGAAAGGAAGGGGAAGCAATGAGAAGAAAATGAAAGAGAAATTACAGCGAGGCTTTATCTCTCCTGTGCCCTCCTGGAGGTCCTCTCCACACGCCTCCTCATTCGTTCTGGTTTGATGCAGTCTCATGTCAGGATGTCCTTTGAGCGTGTGTGTGTGTATGTGTGTCAGGTCATAAAATGTTAGGTCATGTACACGACTCCATCGGAGAGGTCAGCTAGAAACACAGGAGGTCATCTGCACTGAACAGTTAACTCTTCAGGTCAGTTGTCCCTTCCTGAAGTGTCCTTGAGCAAGACACTGAATCCCTACCAGCTCTAACCCTAACTTCTGACCTCCCTCAGGAGGAGGGCAAGTGGAAAGACAAATTTCCTGGGATTCATGAGATCGACAGAGTACCACTACTAAAAGTTAGAAGGGAGGTTCCTTGAATTGTTGTCAAACTCCTGGAAAGATATTTAGTCTCTCAAGGAAGGTTTAATATCAGATCAAATCAGAGCTTGGGGACATTACATACTTCTGTATAGTACAATACGATATACTATTAAGAAAGCTTCTCACATAATACGCTTTATCAGTTACTCATATGAAAATGAAGGACACAATCTGTATGCTGTGCACATGTTTGTAGCAGGGGAACAAAGGAGAGTATTCAGACTACTGGGATCAACCGCAGATGACGCCCTGCTCTGTCTGCCGTCGTCTTATCTTCGTCCAGGAGACGTGTAAGGGTGCAGTCTTCTTCTGACCTTCCTCCCAGCTGCAGCTGCAACCACCATCACACTCTTGGCCACAAGGTGCATTTGGCAGTGCTTCTATGTGTGTATGTGTGTGTGTGTGTGTGTGTGTGTGTGTGTGTCTGTGTGTGTGTGTGCGAGAGTAAGCCTGTGTGGGGTCTTCTCTAACGTCCCCCAGTCGGAAGTGATGTGAGCCAGATTGAGTTCCAGAGAGAGAAGCGAATAGAGAGGTGCTTTATGCTGCTGAAACCGGCTTTGTGTTCAGAACTGAATGAGCTGAACTGGCAGCACGATAAAGATCCCATTACCTCTTGATAATGGGATGATAACGTTACTGGTGGTACAAAAACACACCGCGCACACACTGACTACGCGGATATGTCAGATTTTGAGATGTTTTGATGTTTGGGTCAGTTTATCAGCTGACAGGTGAAGTAATCTTTTCTCTTTTTCATTGTCTTGAGACCTAAGCAGTGAACCTGGAGGGAAATGACGCTTGATATTTACAGAACAGCCAGTAAAGGATCAATAAACATGCGGTCGTGCTACTACTCACAGGAAACACAGCTGACTACTCAGAAGGGGCGGCATTCCTGAAGTAGCAGAGATTGGGGAGACAGCAGTGCACAATCTCCTTCAGAAGTGAGACCAAACAAGCCTGTGACTAACACTGGAGCGTGGGTTTGTCACAACCGCAATGGGCCTTTTCCATAGTCTGGCTCCAAGATGTCTTCAAACCTCTCCTGATAACCTTGTTTGGGAGAGTTTTGCACTGTTTGAGTTTACTGCATGTGGGTGGCAGGCGATGGGAAGAGGGTGGATTTTGGGTACTGCAACGTTCATTCATTCCTTCATTTTCAGTCTTATTTCTGTATTCCTATTCAAGGTGGCCTGCGTCCCAGCATGCACCGGACAGAAGGCATTCCTACCAATCCACATGACTTGCACTTTGGACTGTGGGGTGAAACTGGAGCACCCAGAGGAAATCCACTTGAACACCGGAAGCACCAGAGCGTTCTTACTGTAAGGCGGCAGCGCTAACTACTGAGTCAGTGAGTCGGTAAAATAACATAAAGAGACATTGGAAGGACCTGAAGTGGTTGCTGCAAGAAATAATAACGTGGACTGAAAGAAAATTTAAAAGGGTTACAGTGAGCAAGAGACAAATGGATTTTGCATCATTGACAAAGCCTATCAATGGTGTCAAAATGCTCTCCACTATCTATTGTAGTGGAGTGATCAGCCCTATCCTGCCCAGGCACCCTTTATGTTCAATTACTTTTATCTGTGTGCGTATAATTGTGTGTAATTACGATTAAGAAACAATAGTTAACTATAATTGAGCCAATCTTATTTGTTTTATTGCATTATCAAGGGCGTCTTGGCCTCTTGGTATGTGTGGGAAAGAAAGCATCACGCCCAATCACAGCATCGCTATGAGCGGGCAGCATAGCTTTGTCTGGATTTATGAATGGGTTTGTCAATGAGCAGGGAACTAGGTTGGGCATGTTTAACCTGAATTACGCTCCTTGCCTTCCGCACACAGATAAAGCTGTCAGTCAGACCTGGACAGGTGTGAACATAAAGGGTTGTGTTACATAAAGGGAAAGGTTACCATAGCAACAGGAAACGAGGCAGGTTTAAATATATGCAAACTTTGCTTGCTGCCTCATGTTTCCAGGTAGAATCTGGCAGCGCTGACAGAGACTGACAAGATGAAATATTTTGTGTAATTATGGAGATGTGATATCATTTGGATCCAGTCTTGAAATTCCCAGGAGAAAGAGATTGATTGTTCAAGGGAATGGGCAGATATGAAACAGAGAGGTGCCTTTGATTCACTACTTAGCCATGGGCTCCAGTCAAACTCAGACCTATTCAGTCACTGACATTCAAGAGAATTTACTTATTAATCTATCAATCCCTCATGGCTCCAGGCTTGTTTCCTGTGTGTTTCATCATATATATATGTGTTCCATCAACCATCACTAAACAAAGCTTTTAGTCGTAGCTTAGAGTTGGATTGCACAAAGCCTAAATGATTCAAATGCATGAATATACATTATATGGCCAAAAGTCAGTGGACACCCCTACTAATTATAGAGTTCAGGTGTTTCAGCCACCCTGTTTTTCAGGGTTTGGGCTTGGCCCCTTAGTTCCAGTGAAGGGTAATCTTAATGCTACAGGATATGAAGACATTTTAGCCAATTGGGCGCTTCCAACTTTGTGGCAACAGTTTGGGGAAGGCCCTTTGCTGTTCCAGCATGACTGAGCCCCTGTGCACAAAGCGAGGTCCATAAAGACATGGTGAGACGAGTTTGGTGTGGAGGAACTCGATTGGCCTGCGCAGAGCCCTCACCTTAACCCCACTGAACACCTTTGGGAGGAAGTAGAACGCCGATTGCGACCAGGCCTTCTCGTCCAACATCACTGTCTCAAATGCTCTTTTGGCTGAATGGGCACAAATTCCCACAGACACACTCCAAAAGCTTGTGGAAAGCCTTCCCAGAAGACTGGCAGCTGTTTTAGCCGCAAAGGGGGGTCCAACTCCATATTGATGCCCATGGTTTTAGAATGGGATGTCCAGCAAGCTCAGATAGGTGTGATAGTCAGGTGTCCACTGACTTTTGGCCATATAGTGTAGGTTTAACTGTAAGGCCTGAAAGCCTAATCCATGGCCCCTGTCCAAGGCAAGGATTCCTGCTCCCAACAAAGATTAGCTATGGTTATATGGAAAGACTGTAGTTTTATCATATAAGCCACGGTGAATCTATGCAGACAGCAAAGTGAATGCTACATTCCTGGCAGGCAGAAGGCTTGCAGACCTGCATGCTTGCCATTCTTTCACACATCCACACTGGCATGAATGAGGTGTTGGACTCTCAGAGCAACTCATTAGATCGCATCTCCTCACAGCTTTCACTGAAGGCTCCTCACTTACTTCCTAGGAATGGATGTCATGTTTGGAAGTGTGGTTAGCACACAACGCCCAGACAGCCTCCTGTTGAAGTACGTGTTGATGAATACAGGACAAGGAAATTCATCGCTCAGTGTGTCATTCCTCTGGGTTCCCTCTGCTTTCAGCCCAAAAAGCATTCCACACATGCAAGCCAAAGTAATCCGGCACTGGGTGTACCATAACGACATTAATTACAAAGTTGATTAATTACAAGGAATGAGATATATATATCTGAGCCAAGGCCAAAAGGCACATAGACCATATGATGCTGTGCATACTTTGGGACTGCCCAGTTCCTTATGAGAGATGATGCATTGTATATCTGACAGCAACCATTTCTGTTTGCATTGTTTCCCAACCGTTCCTCCTGCAGCATTGTGTTTGTCTGTCCTCTCCACTCTTCGGCCATTTGTTCTTTTTCCCACGCTGGTGAATGCCAGCGTGGCCACAGACACACACACAGGGCTTATCCGAACAATGCCTCAAATAGCTCCAGAGTCTCATCACAAGGGCATGTCACAAGAGGGCAGAAGGAGATGTGTACGAGTGTGTGTGTGCGTGCATGCGTGAGAGATAGGCCACAGCCGTAAACGTGTCACACTATGCAGCTGTTACCTGCTGTACTTGTCAGCAGCCCATCACTGCCAGAACATCCATATTGCCCCCCATTGTTAAAGCTGACTATGTATAGTACACTGTCTGAGGGGAGGCTTTCCTTGGCTAATGCAATATACACAAACATACTGGGCATGAGTACACAATATCACATACATTTACGTGCAGCAATATGGACAAACGTGCACACATTCATAAGCCTGGTTGAGAAAAATCATTTCAAAATCTTCAGAATTTTTCAAATATTTGTTTGAGGTTTTGAGGTCGCCTGCTTGAAATTGTAATTAGTAACTTTTACTTATAATACTAAGCCTTCAAAATGAAACAGGTGTTTTATTTCAACTTGTTATCATCCTCTACAATCATTCTCACTATTATTTTGAGATGGGTGAAATGATATAAAAGATATTTGTGTCTATAAATTTCAGTTCTTTCAAACATTTCTGAATGAATCATTCCTTAAAAAGTATAATCTGATTGTAACAGTTGCTGCTGTTTTTGTAATCAGAATATTGTAATCCCATTACATGTAATCTGTTACTCCCCAGCCCTGTACACACAGGAATATGAATCCTGGTAGCTGTCTGCTTAGTCAACCCTGAAGAAATAACACTGCCATTCTGGCGTGGTTTCACAAGTTGACTTCCTCAGTATTTTAAGGGTGTATGTCTGCTGAGCGTCACGGTAAACACTGAGCGGCTTCATGCCCCGACAAGACTACCAACTTTGGGCCTTTCTGGTCCTTCCACCTGCTGTGTGGCGGTCACACCCATGTGCATAAGACTGCAAAACAGACACTGAAGTAAACAATGTATAAGAGCAGCAGGCAGCCTTGTGTTTCTTCACCCCATGCTCAGTAGTGTGCTGTCGGTTAAAACCCTTCTCAATCCTAGCAGTTGAAAGGGAGACCATATATTTTATATAGAAAAGGACTTTATTTTATTTTTTTATTGATTTATCTTTTTAGCTTTGGTTTTCTTATCTTTTGTATGTGTTTTTGTTTTTTGTTTTCTGAGGTAGAGGAAGCCAAATGATGCTCATCCTGATTTATGTTGGGGTTTCTGAATGGATTTGTACACTAAAGAGATTAATAAAGGATTTTTTTTAAATTCAACTCATCATCCTGTTTCTTCTCTCTCCGGGGTTTTGTTTCGTCTATGTGGAGACAGATAGAACCAGAGGGTGTTGATTTGGATCCAAGGTTGTCACAACACACCCCCGGGATCCCATCACACCGCCCAACTTCCTCCAGAATGAGTTGTTCTTTCCCACAAGGCTGAGAAACAAGTGTAAATATTGACAGATCTTAGGTGCACTGCTATTACAATTTAACAGTCACACTGTGGTTTGGTAAGTTTGGGTGCCTCAGCTGATCCAACACTTCTACTTCTATAGAGTATATGACGATCACAACATGGAGCTATGGAGAGACCTAAGTGTTTAGTGGCTGTGCATCATAGTTATTGTTACATAGAACTAGTGAAACATGAGTAGGATTTGAATGGTTACTTCAAAATGTAACCCATTACTGATTAATCCAACTAAGTTTAGCAATCGGATAGCTCCCCACCCACACACACACCCACACACACACCTGACTTTCCTTTAGCAAGCAGTCTCCTTCCTGGGAAGGCACTACACCACGTGCTGAGTCAGTGCCTGGGCATGTCTACGAGTCTCCACCACAATTCCCCTTCAAACAAAAACACATACACACACACACACACACACACACTTCCAGGCAACAGGGAAAAGCGCCTAAAACAAAGGCGGAGGGTGGCAGAGAGGCGGTGGCGTGTTACTTTACTCAACAGAGCGCCACCGAGAGAAGCAGGTGTGCTGAGTCAGTACCACACATGCGGTTTCCTCTGCTCTGAGATCAGAGGATTAAATTGGCCACCACGTATTGGAGCTGGGTTACTTAGCCTGCTGCTTGAGAAGCTGTAGAAACTGATTCACCATGGCCAAGCCTTTACTGTTAATGCAATGTACTGTATAACTGTATAATGTGGGGGTGCTGATGAGTAAAGTGTTACGGGTGGTCTTTTAACTCAACACGTAGACAAAGTGGTTTGATTCCCATAAGAATACCGTCAACTTGCATACGGAGCATTGGTATGTTTTGGTGTCTTGAGGGTTTGAGTGTATATTGTTTGGTGGAGACACTCCATAATTGGGCTGACATTTCACTTCCTGTAGAAAACTGGAGGGGTTCTGCTACTGATGCCTGCGAGAGGAGACTGATAGAGAGAGACACGAGAGCCTGAAGTGGATGCTTGATGTATGTTCACAACCGACAGTGCATGCACAAACCCATGCGCACACACACACAGGGCAATGTGAGATAATCTAGTTTGGGTATCTGAGCATAACTGGACACTGGGGTCAGGGTCGCGTGTGTGTGGCTGGCCCCCAGGCAGGCTGGCGTCAGGACAGGGTAAGAGTTGATGACATCTGCCTTCCTACCACCTCCTCTGGCTGCTTCATACAGACTCCAGGAGCGCCGTGGCCGGGCTCCAACAGCCCCAGCCGTGGTCTGTATCTGTCTGGCAAGGCTAACTAGACACTCAGGGCCTCAGTAAGATGGGCCCCGACAGAGTAACACTTTGTTCAGCTGTGGAGTGTCTGGTGCAAGGATGGGCTTTATAGTGGAAGAGGATGATATCAGAGTGCACACACCTATGCAGTGATATCAAAGGGCGTCTGAGTCATTCAATACATCTACTTTCATTTCTCCTTTTCAGTCACCGTTGCTTCTGACTACCTCAGGCCACAATCATGATTATCATTATCATGATGAATCATTAAATGATAATCATAATCATAAAATCAGGGAACAAGTATAGTTGAGTAACCTATTTCTTTTGTTCTTTAAATCATCAAGACATCTGCCTGCCTTTCTCTTGGCTGTTTCACTACCTGCCAAGATATTGCACTACTTGCTGTCCCTCTCTCACTGGGGCTGACCCTTGGACCCATTCTCCATGTGAGCTGCTGACATACAGTCTGATGAAACCTCTGCCTCTTAAATGGAAACAAGGCAAGGAGGTTGTTTGGGTGGGTTTCACCCAACTGTGACATCCACTGACAGAAATAGCTGAGTTTATGTAAAACAGCAGTGGGATGAAACAGGTTTAGTCTAGGTATTAGCTTTCTTTAAAATCACTGGGGAGCAGTGTGGCACAGTTTATGGTTTGGAGGAAAATGAATTACCAGCCCACTGACTTGGTCATGGAAAAAACAGGCCTGGACCATAAACTTGAATGGGGAATTCACAAACCCTTCTTCTCCCAGATGTATCAATGTTGATTTACCCCCGTGCTCATCTGATAATTAACCAATCTAGTGCACAGCGTGACTCTGCCACTGCAGTGTGGGCAAATATTCGGACGGATCGCCACCCAAGGATGTTGGATTACAGATTAACAGTTTGGAGTGTAATTAGCTCCACGTTAGGACTTCCTCTGCTCTCCTCCCTGCGCCACAGCTTCCGCCCACACTCAAACATGAATTACTCTGCTGGCAACTGTTGAAGCATTCCCAAACCAGCTGACGTCAAGTGGGAAGGGCTCGAGCCAGCCTAGGGTATAAAAGTAGCTCTCCCGCCGCGGTCATTCACAACGCAACTCTGGATTACCAAGTCGTTTTTTCGGAGAAGCTCCATCCTCGGGGTCTTCGGACGACAGAGCAGGGCAGCGGCGAGTTTCGCGTTTCTTTTTACTTCTCGCGAGTGACAGATTCACAAAGTAACTCTCAGCCCCCCCTAACCCAAACAATGAAAATGTCCGCGGAGGAGATCTCACAGGTCCTTAAAGAGGGCGAGCTGGAGAAGAGGAGCGACAACCTGCTCCAGTTCTGGAAGAGGAAGACGTGCGTCCTGACCACGGACAGCCTCAACATCTACGCCGACACGCAGAAGCGCTCGCGGGGAAAGGAGCTCAAACTGCAGTCCATCAGGAAGGTGGACTGCGTGGAGCGCACCGGCAAGTTCGTCTACTTTACTATCGTTACCACGGACAATAAGGAGATCGACTTCCGGTGCTCCGGGGAGGATAACTGCTGGAATGCGGTGATCACCATGGCCCTGATAGATTTCCAGAACAGGAAGGCCATCCAGGACTTTAAGACGCGGCAGGACGAGAGCGCGTCGCCCGGACAGCAGGAGA